>JAHZNH010000322.1:0-13304 GCA_027744355.1 Tyrannoseira gladiata
AGCATATCCCAGTTGATTGGAAAATGACGTTTTTTAAGTGTTGCTTATGTCATCGTTTACGTAACCTTGCATATTCTATCGAATGCACTGGGCTTTTACTTTTAACAAACTGCGCCGAAAAAAATATTTAATTAAAGAGATTTAAAGAAAATACTCTTATCTGTAGAAGAAAATCCGCATAAAAAACGAACTCAAGATAAATTGTTAAATCAATACAATCAATATAAATTCCGCCATACCTAATTATCCCTTTGCTCAAACCTTGCGTTTATGACAAACTTTATTATCCACCTTTCGAACCGAGTGAAAAAAACCCGAAAGCTCAGCTCAATTAAAGTTTTATCAATATGCGAAGTCGGAAAGTTAATTATGTACATGCGGCAGCCATTTTGTTTGCGCACCGCAGAAAAGACGATCAAGACGTTATCCCTCATTCGAATTGAAGTCTCTCATGTACGTCATAGTAAGTAAAGCAGACAAAGGGTTCCAAAAACGTATGGAATCTGTCTTTATAAAGGGACATGGATAAATACATACACTCGTTAGCAATTGATGGTACATTTGGCAAATTCAGTGTCGATAAATGATGGCATGCTTCTAAAGGCCCAAAAAAGCTTAAAGTACATACCAAACCGCATACTTGTTAGTCACCTTCTATAGTCATCGAACAATGCTAGGAACCTAGAGCAGACAATACATAGTGGGGAGAAGTGAGAAAGAAAGAACATGAATCAGCAAGATTTTGGCGCATGAAAATTTCAATTTTGTTTTTCTCGCTCACTCCCGACACATTGCCTCATGGAAAATGGCGATCAGAAGTAACAATGCGGTTTGGTGTGAAGTAACTACTTAATAAAGGTTTTACAAGGCGGACCTGCTTAATTGAAATATTACAAGTCGTGGAAAATTTTCTCTTTTGTCTATCCAGATATTTTTTTCCAAAAGTCCCAATCGAAACTTCTTTACTCATATAAGTGTTTAATTTTGCATTTGGATTTTGAAGTCAAGCTTTTTTATCATCGGAATGGCTTTGTTCGTTCAGTGATTGTATAACAATATTCCTACGATGATATAACCCAATATGCTGAGGTGGAAAAATTCCAGTTGCCATATAAATATTCTACCAATGCTAATTAATGAATTTGGGCACTTATGCAATGAAAAAATTCTTAAGAAAACGAGAGAAGTAATTTTCAGCCAACATGACCAAATACTTATGAAAATGGTAAACCCTAGATCAATAAATTAAGTAACACTTAGCCTTCAGGATAAAAGACCAAATTTCTCCCAGTTCTTCTCAAGTCGTTTAGCCTGAAGTAGTCCAGCAGATTCAAAAAATGTGGTCCGCTTACATAAAAATCGTAAAAATTTTTCAGAAACGCTACAAGATTCCTGTGGTCTACAATGATGAAAGAAAAAGGTTTGAATCAAATTACAAGAACAGTCTACTTTACTGGTGGATCAACTTTAATGTCATCCAGTTATGCATTGTTGCCTTTGCTCGAAATATCTACTTTCTGAGAAGTGAGAACTCCGAAATTACGCTCGTCCTCTTCATCATTGACCTACTATTCTGGGGAATGGCCAGTATGTGCCCGGTAAGTGCGTGGAGCTCGTGGAAAAGAAAGGATTTGTTGACCTATTGCATGAATCAGGCCTATGCTCACCGACAAATTCGCGGTATAAATTACTATTCATATAAATAACTTACCAAGAATAACTTATTGTCTTTACACCTGAGCTTGATTATTTTTCAGAGGAAAAATTTGACAAGTACACAATTGTGCTTTACCTCGCAACGACACCTATAGTCCTTGTTCCAGCGATAGTGACGAGTCTCCCTGTGGTCTTCGACAACACTTGCGTTCATACAGTTTTAAAATTCTACTTGCCCGGAAGCATTATGGAAAATGAGACTTTTGCCATGATCGTTTGCGTGCTGTACGTTTTATCCATGTCGCATTTTGTCGTATTCCTGCCTGACGAAATCCTCGTAACCATAGTCGTGTTTTTCGGTGAAACTTCATACTTTCTGAAGCCTGGTTATGAAGTGGAGCCCTCGAATAGAATCAACTTTAAGAAGGCTATCAACGTATACCAGAAAACGTTCTTAATTTGGAGGTCTTTTCTTGACTTTGGCTATGTATTCTTCCCGAATATTTTATTTGAAGGTAAGTAATTTAGCAATTGCCAAGAACGGCTTGATAGCACCTGTTTTCCTGGATTTTTACTTGGTACTCTTCTCATAATGACACAAATAAAGTGAATAAAATTATATTGGAAAATTACTTGCAGCATTTTTGGTCGCCGTCGTGTGTACTTATAGCATAATCGCTCTTATCGACGCCCTTCCCACCTATCTGTACTTGCTCATGCTGGTGTTGGATGTAGCTGTTTATTTCAACACATCCGCAATTATTCAGACGGCGTTGCGCATAGTGACGGAGGAAGAGAAATTTTTCAACTTTTGGGGAACTCAATCCTTAAGTCCTGCTAATCGGAAAACCTTAAGAGCTTGCATCCCCATCCATTTGAAGATTGGCATGTTCTTCAACCTGAGTTCAAACACCATTCTCAATCTTTTCATGGAGGTGGTGAACATGACTGTTACCTTTTTGGTGGCTTAATAATTACTCACAAATGCTCTAAACACTTGGAGTTTTAAAATTAACTTTAGGAGTCTGTAATTTAGCTATAGCAAAATTTCCTTTCACTTGATACGTTAAGATTGCACTTTAAGCATTGTTCCTTTGAAATGAATAAAGAAAGTCGCCGAAGAACAGAAATGCTTGAAAGTTGTATGTAATGGATATTGATTTTGGTAAATTCTTTATTGGCTGGGTATGCATTTACAAATGGCTTAAATATTTGGGTCCTCATTCCTCTTCAACAGTTGTTGAATGAGATAGTTAAAACTAGCTTATAAAGCCTAATTTCAATTTGCCGACCCTTGACCAAAAATGCTGATAAGATCTTCCGTCCACCTCAATAAAACCTATTGAAACCAGCCGTTTAAGGCATTCAAAAACGATCTCATTTCAAAAATAGTCTTCAAGCTTAAGTCAGTTTTGTAATAACACACTTGGGCAGAGTTGGATTCCTTCTATGTGGATTTCTTTCCTTGATAAATTGTGTTCATGTCAAAACTAGAGAGGGTGGAAATGTTATTGTTTGGGGATAAATTTATTATTATTATTTCCCTTCTGGACATGAAAGTTTGAATTTTGTTTCTTTCGAACAGAAAGTGGCTATCAGAGGTGAGGTTTGGTATGTAATTTGGGTAACTACTTAATGTTTTATATGGCGGACCTGCTTAATTAAAATATTACAAGCCATGGAAAATTTTCTCTTTTGTCAGCCCTCATGTATTAAAAACGAATGAGCAGCAAATATTTTTTTCTCTCCAGAAGTTCCAATTCAACCTTGCTTACTCATTTCAGAAAAATTTATTTTTTGCATTCGGATCTTAAAGTCGAACCTTTTTACCATTTGAAACGACTTTGTTTGTTGAGCTATTGTATATCAATATTGCTATGGTGAAAACCCGATATCATGCCAAGTTCTAGTTTATTTTTCGTACCTTTATGTTGGGCTTCATGCTTTATAAATGTGCTGGCGACATATTTTATCAACGCTAATTAATGAATTCTAGAACTCATGCATTGAAATGGAGAGAAGTAATTTCCAGCGAACATGACCGAAACTTATGAGCATGGTAAACCCTAGATCAATAAATTAAGAAAAACTTTCTCCAAAAAGGACCATTCTTCCAGTTGTCCCCCGGTCGTTTAACCTGAAAGTAGTCCAGCAGTTTCAAAAAAATGTGGTCCGCTTACATAAAAATCATAAAAATTTTCCAGAAACGCTACAAGATTCCTGTAGTCTACAATGATGAAAAGAAAAGATTTGAATCAAATTACAAGAACAGTCTACTTTACTGGTGGATCAACTTCAATTTAACGCAAGGATGCATTGTTGCCTTCGGTCGGAACATTTATTTTCTGAAAACGGATAACTCCGACATTACACTCGCCCTCTTCATCATCGACTTGTTGTTTTGGGGATTGGCAAGTATGTGCCCAGTGTATGCATGGACCTGTTGGAAAAGGAAGGATTTATTGGCTTATTGCATGAATCAGGCGTTTGCGCATCGAAATACTAGAGGTAAAACTAACTAATGCACATTTACATTGTGAATTTTTAAGTTTCAATAATTGATATTTTAATATTTTTTCAGTGGACAAATTTGGCAAGTTCACATTTGTACTTTACCTTGCATCTTCATTTGTAGTTATTGTTCCGGCGATAATGTCGAGTCTGCCTGTGGTCTTCGATAACACTTGCGTTCATACAGTTTTGAGATTCTACTTGCCCAAGGACATCATGGAAAATAAGCCTGTTGTTATGACAGCTTGCGCATTATACGTTTTATCACTGGCGCATTTTGTCGTGTTTCCTGCAGATCAAATTATTTTATCGGTAGTGGTGTTTTTTGTAGAATCTTTATACTTTCTAAGGCCTGGATATGAAATGGAACCTTCAAAGAGGGTGAACTTCAGCAATGCCATCAACACATACCATTGCACTTTCCTGATGTGGAGGTCCTTTCTTGACTTTTGCTATTTATTCCTTCCAAACGTTCTATTCGTAGGTATGTATATAACACCACACTTGCAAGCAATTGCTTCGACCTTTAATTGCCTTTTCGTGAATGAAGCGTTTAAATTGAAAGTGATTTAATTTTTTGCAGTGTATTTAGTCAGCGTTGTGTGTACATATAGCTTAGTTGCTCTAATCGAGGAACTTCCCGTTTACTTGTACGTACTTATTCTGGTTCTTGATGTGAGCGTTTTAATAAATACATCGGCAGTAATGAAGTATGCTATGGGGATAGTAGATGAAGAAGAAAAATTCTTCCAATATTGGAGAAATCAACCGTTAAACCCTGCCAACCGTAAAATTTTACGAGCATGTCTCCCCATCACTGTGAAAGTTGGCATCTTCTTCAATATGAGGTCTGATACCGTTCTTAGTATATTTATGGAGGTTGTTAACATGACGGTTACCTTTTTGGTGGCTTAATAATTACTCAAAAATGTTCCGAACACTTGGATTATAAAGTTTGTTTTAGGAGTCTGTAATTTAGCTAATTACAAAATTTGTAAAGTTAAGATTGCACTTTAAGCATTGTTCCTTTGAAATGAATAAAGAAAGTCGCCGAAGAACGAGCTTGCTTAAATGCTGTATGGAATGAATGTTGATTTTGGTGAATTCCTTCATGGACTGGGTTTACATTTACTGATGGTTTAAATATTTGGATCTTCATCCATCTTCGATGGTCGTTGAATGAGAGATTCATTAAGCCTCATTTGTTCGTCCGACCCTTGACCACAAATATTTACTGATAAGAATCTCCCTCGATCTCAATGAAATCCATTGAAATCAACCAAGTAAGGCGTTCAAAAGTGATCCCGTTTCAAAACGTGTCTTTAAGCTTAAGTCAGTTTTGTAATAAGACACACGAGTAGAGTTGGATTCCTTCTCCAATGCGGGTTTTGTTCCTTGGTAAGTTGTGATCAAGTAGAAAATGGAGCGGGTGGAAAAGTGAATGTTGTGTTGTGGGATATATATTATTTCTTGGGGAAAAACTAAGTTTCCAAAGTTGATGATGATGATGATGATGGAGATAGAAACGCACACGTCTACATCTGCAAAATCTTGAATCTTTCTGGAGGAGGATGATGATGATGGTGATAATACGATGACATGTGTAGCCTGGAGTTGAAGGGGAGGCAAGGCAGTCATATTATTTTTTCCCACAATAAGCAACTACTACCCAGAATCAAGTATGACAGGGATTCGCTCGTGACGATGATCATGATCACGATCTTGGATTCTTGCAAAAAAAAAGATGCTGGAGCTTGGAACTGGAAAGGGAGTCTGAACCGGCGAAAGTCTGCAATATGGAGAAGAACTGGGCTGGGCTGCCTGAAAAGTAAGGCAGGAGCCTGGAGGGGGAAATTGCATTGCATTTGGATAGACATGTGTACCATATTTGGATGTTAGGAAGGGAGATGGATGTGATGTGATGTAATATTTATTTGGCCCTGAGATGGTATGATATGCTCTAAATAGCTAGAGTGGGGAAAGGGAAGTACAAAAAAAGTTGGTATACCCGTTTATTTCGTAAAACCGTGGTTTTGATGCGGCATTATGATGTCTTGTTTTGCGGTACGCTGACATTTTCCTTTTCTGTGGTTTCAATAAAAAACGTGGAAAATAGCCTGTGGACAAAGAAATGCTCGACGAGGGAAGGAAGCTACGGAGTATCTTCTTGCTTCTGGGAAAAAAGGGCCTTCTTGCGGTGGTAGCGAAATGAAAATGGGTAAGGAGATAAAAGAACTGAAAAATGAGTACTTCTTGGAGGCTTCGTAATTGTTGGTTTTGAGGTTGGACTGTAAGGAGGCTGGCATCTTTAAATATGTATGCAATGAGGGGCACGTGGAACTTGGTACGGTATAGAGAATCCAGGACCACCATCCAACGGGGTACTTAGCGGTGATAAGATGACGATAAAATGGGTGGAGGGGTGAATCAAAATTTTTTCGGGGAGACGTGAGATTACTTTGAATGGCAATAGGAAAAAGATTTTTATTATACTTAAAGACATAAGGCTGGATTAATTATGTAGTGTTGACTACAATCAAGACTCTACTATCTTAAATTATCTTAAATTTTGAATTAAACGCTTGACTCCATGTCAACAGGTTCAGTCTCCTCTTCTATGGTAGTCTTCTCCCCTGTTCTAGTGGTCCTTCTGTTGGAGGATTGGGATTGACTTTCTTCCGTTGTTGGCCTTGTTCTCCCAAGCTCGTATTCACCAAACTTGCGTTTGTTATCAATGACAACGTAGACCACCAACGCGATGAAAATTAATAGGAGGATGGCCCCCACTCCGATTATGACCATTTTCCAGAATGCTCCTGAAACAGGGAAAGGGAAATTCCTTTAGAGTCAGCGGTGATAATGCTAAATTACTGAAGTGTACGATATGGTATTCACTTGATTCTTCCCCCGGGGCGGGAGAAATTATGGTAATGCGGTGAACACTGCTTCCAATTGCATTCGAGGCATTAACCTTCAACTTGAGCTTGAGTTCATCCTCAGCGTGGAAATTCAGGATTGTGAGATTTGCAGTGTACATGTTTCCCTGCAACGGTAAAAATTTAAGAATTCCGAGCTTGAAATCAGGAAATATTGAATTGGTTTCTATCAATTTTTAGTACTTACTGCAATATGATTCATCGACGGCTTGTACATGATATGGTGGTCGGAGATTTGGAATGACACATCATTCTCCTCATCCGTTATACACATGCCACGTAACACAAGGCTCCGGATTTGAAATGAAGGAGATTCCGAGGAGGAGACGATTATCGGAAGTGACTTCCTGAGATGGCTCGTCGGAAAGAAATTTCGGAGGATCTGGAAGAAAGTAAATAAAAATACGGTGCTAATTAAGTACTCTCAGTTCCGGTGTGGGAGTGAGCTCCTTGACTTACATTTCACTTGAAGAGGGTGCGAGGCAGTGAGCTCATGTTTCTCCGAGGGAGACATGCCATAGGTTAAGTTACACACAATACACCTCCCATTATCTTCTGGTTGAAATGTGAAGCTGGCTGTTCTACAAGCGCGACTTCCTCGTAGGGCAAGACCTCCATCCGTCCGAAAGGTAGTTTTGCTCTCATTAGCACCATCAGCTAAATTTAGAGGGCCAATCATGCAGTTTTCCTTTTTCTGGCAATGATTTTTTGGCTAATTTTATCTACTCACCCAAATATATATTCAGAGTGAACGGAACATCAGGATCACTGACATCAGTACAGCATGTCACATTCGTGGTCTCAGGAGCGGAGAAGTTGTACACCAACTCCTGGAAAATTTGTGGATTCAGAAAGTACGGCTCTGGAAGAGGCTCCGGTTCCGATACTGGAAAAAATTGCAAAAAAATCCCCATTTTGTGCCTGAAATCCTTCATGGTAATTTTTGTTAAATTTTAGCTGACCTTTCTCCGAATAGGTGAAATTGCCCTCTCTCAAGATAGGTCCGTTGTAAAAAAATTGCAAAAAAATCCCCATTTTGTGCCTGAAATCCTTCATGGTAATTTTTGTTAAATTTTAGCTGACCTTTCTCCGAATAGGTGAAATTGCCCTCTCTCAAGATAGGTCCACCATCCTTATTGTGCAGGAAACACTTCCATCGGGCGAGATGGAACTGGGTTACATTCTGTATGGTCAGTGTGCAATCCCCACTTTCTAGACCTCTTCCAGCGTATTCATAAGTACATTTACAGAGCTCTTGATCTTCCCCACTAACTTGGACATCATTAACCCCCGAGACGTACACGTTGTACCGTCTCCCGTTTGGGGAATGGAGACGCTCGAACACGCACATGTGAAGGTGCCCGTTGACCTGACCTAAGCACGAGATGTTGATCTGATGTCCAACCTGAGCAACCAGCTCCTTTCCTGGAAGAATTTTATTAGCTTCCCTCCGGTAAAAAAAGGGATCGTAATGATCGTCCTCAAAATCCTCGTGAGAATAGTCGTCATATTCTTCGGATCCTTTCACCAGCAGTAGAAGTAGGAGGAGAAGGAAGGAGACGCTCCAAGTTCCTCTTGGAATCATTATTGCGCGTTCTAAAAATGTCTAATTTCTAAATTTTAGCCAAGTAGACAACTATATTTTTCAGGAGTAATCTAAAAAACAGCTCTGCTAAAATATTCCACTCTCCGGAATGTTTTCAGGTTTGTGCACCATTAATTAGTGAATATTTCTGAATTATGGTGCGAAAACTTTTCCCCTTTGAAATACTCTGACAAATGATTGATAGAGACAATAGACATTCACTACTAGCTCCAAGCTTATGGGTTAGCTTTGCATCTTTCCATCCCTTCGTGCCCTGGACCATGCAAACTTGTTTTTAAAATCTGTATGGTAGTTCTATTGTAGTCGAAAACGTTGTTCTACTGGTGTGGTGACCCATCAGTATGTCAATATTTTTATTCCTAATATAATGACATTCCGTTTCATTTAATGAAATGAGCTAGCAGTGAATGCAGATCATTACATTGTTTCATCAATCCCTCATTACATTATTATGCTCCGAAGCCTGACCAGTCTCCAAAACGTAAATCTGTGTGTGACGCTGACATAGACGCAAATAAAATGACTAATTAAAAAGTCTGTGGTTCAAGGAAGAGTACATAAAAGTTAAATAGACGAACGCCCTCGTATTTGCTCTCTCGTTAATCTACCATTCCCATATCATTAGGGAGCAGATCAGACTGCATGGCTTGTGACTCGTGAATGTTGCTCGTGCTTAATGATAAGCAATGCAAACAACTACTACCACTGCTCATCATTCATCTGGAAATCTCTTTTATTTTATTATGCTTTATCAATGCACTCGAGTATCTAGCTAGCGGAATGACTCAAAGTAAGGTCTAAAATATGAAGTTTGCTCAAATTAATTAGCAAATAATGTCGCTAGCAAAATAAATCGTTTTATTGAAACATATCAGATAAGATATAAGCTTGAATTGGAAGATAATTTTTTGTTTCTGAAATCAATAATATTCATACATTTCAACATAATTAAGCTACCGTATTTACGAATTCGCCTCAACGAGCTCATTGTCCTCTGTTCCGGCTCCAACTCTATCCACCTTCGCTGCCCTGTTGTTTACGCTCTGGGGTGTAATGGAAGACCATTTCCTTCCAATCGAGAATCCTCCAAGTTTGCAATTAACATTTATGAACATTCCAACCACCATTGCAGCAAAGATGAAAACGACGAAGGCAACTAATACGACTCCCATAGTCTTCCAGAAATAGACAGCAGTGTGCATGCCTGAAATAATCCAGATCAAAAAATTAGCAGTGGTGAATTTGACGGTAATGATGATGGGTTCATATTGGTTCATGTTTAGCCACCAGATTCTTGATAGAGCCCAGGTAACATTCTCTTGATGATGTGAATACTGCTTCCAACTTCATTGGTTGCATTGACCTTAAATACAATCTGGAATTCTTTTCCTCTCTGGTGATTAGGCACGTTGAGGTTGGCATGGTACTTGTTTCCCTGAAGATTTCAAGAATAATTTCGGAATCGATGTTTGATTTTAAGAGTTAGGTGAATATAATGCATATTCTTTTCTTATTTTACACCAATATGAAGCAACGACGGCCTGTACTTCGTATCATTTTCCGAGATTATATACGAAAAATCATTCTTTTCGTCCGTTACCACATGCCACGTAACCCACGGTTCTGGGTTCGATATGAAGGATATCGTGATAAGGACACGATCAGGAGAGAGTAGGCTTTGGAACGCGTCGTGGGCAAAAAACTTGGGAGGATCTAGAAAGTTAATAAACGTGTGTACTTCTTATTACGATTAAGCTAAATATTTTTGAAGAAGTGGTTAAATAGGTTAGGTTTGTGAGTTCAGTCCTTGACTTACACTTGACTTGTAGTGAGTGCGAAGAGATTAAGCTCTTTTTCTCGGTGGTAGACATGACATAGGTCAGGTTACACACAATAAATCTGCCATTATCTTCCAGCTCAAATGCAAAGCTGGCCGTTGTGCACACACGATTTTTGTCGCGGCTGCTGTTTTCTTCCTCCTGGGGAGAGTTTCTCGATTCATCAGAAGAATCAGCTGAATTATGAAGAAATAAATGAGACAGCTACTCAATATTTTCCCGAGCTATGGCGTAGTATTTTTCCTATGTTTGCTACATTACTCACCTAAATATAAATATATTATGCTTGTATTGAAATCATCTAGGGGACCATCAGAGCAGCATGTCACATTTGTGGTGTGTGGAGCAGAGAAGTTGTACACTAGTTCTTGGAACATTTGCGGATTCAGAAAGTAAGGACTTGAGATAGGTTGCGGAAGCTAAATATGCACACTTATATTGTTACTAACCTATATTGAAAGTTCCGCTTGATGTAGAACCGTCTACACCATATAGAGCACAATGCCACTGACCGAAATGAACCTCAGTCACAATCAAATGTAAATATATGCACACTTATATTGTTACTAACCTATATTGAAAGTTCCGCTTGATGTAGAACCGTCTACACCATATAGAGCACAATGCCACTGACCGAAATGAACCTCAGTCACATTCTTTATGGTTATCGAGCAATCTCCTGTTTGGAAACCTTTACCAGCGTAATGATAATTGAAATCATACCTTGGTGCGAATTTCCGTTTGTTGGAAACTATGCCAGGACCATCGGCGAGGACGGTCACGGTAAAGTTTGATGACTCACTAGCAGGATAGGAAACATGAAATTCACACCAGCTTATAGGATGAAGATCTGGAGTGAGGCAGGATATGTTTATTGGCTGTCCAAGCTGAGCTATTAAATTCTCTTCTGGAGTGATTGCTGAGTACAGTTCCTCTTCAGACTTGTCGACCATCAGAAGGAGAAGAATGAAAGCACTTCCGATTCCTTTAACAAACATCACGGCTCGTCCGGAAACCACCTTGAAGCGAAACTAACGTAGAAATTTTATTATGAAATATGTATCTGTTGAGACTTCTATAATCAAGAAAACTATTTAGTCTCAGAGAAGTGTATCCGTCCGGAACCTTGAGATGAGTGAAGGCAAACCAAATGAATAAATTATTAATCGAATTTTTTTCTGAAAACAATAAAATAATTAAATTAGAGTAAATAAGTCAATACGTCACATCGCATCAAGTATACTATTGTTTTATCGGTCATCAAATTCCCTAAAGCCAGATTTCCGCCCTAGTGCAAAAATATTTACGTTGGGCATTTCAACCAACTTTAAAAGGCACTACAACGAACTTCGTCTCTTATCATTCTGAGATTATCAGTAAACTGCATGACGATATTTTTAATTGGCTTTGGAAGTTTCGGCTTAGGACTGTAACTCAAGCCTAATGATATTTAACAAATGAAATTGCATCTACTTATAGGTGGTCATTTATCCGCGAAGAGGTTCCGATTATAATTAAGTACTAGATACGCATTTGGTTCATGTTCACTTTCAATAAAACCGTAGTGTAGCATGATCTGTTGGAAAGCTAAGACCTCATCGTGCTTCGGAAAATATGATATTTGCAGAGATTAATTGATCAAGTAAATTGCACGGGGAATTGCAATTACACCTTGGTTATTTACGCCTACGCCTTCTTCTGCAAACCTCAGTGATTCTTGAATCAAGTCAAGAGAAACACTCGTGAATAAAATGCTGATTAGGCATAATCATGATGATTGATGATGTAATTTTTTACTGATAATTAGTTGCTTAACCGATAGCTGGTCCCAGAATCAATTTTTGAATGGAATACCTGTCCGAAAGAGTCCATGCTTCAGTGAATCCTCTCCAGCCATCATTTTCTCCTTTTTGAGATTGTAGCTTTACGTTCCCATGCCGTGGGAAAAATATCATGTACATAAGTAATTCGCTTCATTTTTTTCCTTCACTTCCTCCTTTCAGCATCTCTCGATTTCCACCACCAGAGATCGGAAATCAGGATCAGGGTATTTTGTTTTCCTGATGCCGATGAGTATAATGTTTCGTGCTTCTCGCGCTCCATTTCCACCGACTGATTACTAAAGATCCATTCACAGCCCATATAGTCCATGGATACGGTCTTATTGATTCTAGTACAAAAATCAACTGCCTTCCTCAACGGTCTCTGAAGCCATAACCTATAGCAACGCAGTTCTTTTTCTGACTCTCTCCCAAAATGGAGAAATGAATTGGGAGCTTGAAACCTGAAAAGATCTATAAATATCCTTCAGACAACCGTGGGATCGAATCGCTGCGTTGTATCGTATTTTGTGGTTTTGGATTAACTAAAAACTTAAATTAGGATTCAGTCGTTTCCTCGGATCGATTTCTTCATCTGATCTGGATCTTGATCATACGCAAAACCCACCGTACCAGCTATTTCCTATTTCACCCACGCAAGTCCTTGTGTTCCTTCCTTCCACCATTTCCCCTATCATCTTTGTTCCCCGTATCATTTTTACGACTTTACCCTGTTGAGCTCCAGCCTCAGCCTCTATCCATAAATCATGAAGCGAAGG
Source organism: Tyrannoseira gladiata (assembly GCA_027744355.1). Classification (NCBI taxonomy): domain Eukaryota; kingdom Metazoa; phylum Arthropoda; class Collembola; order Entomobryomorpha; family Entomobryidae; genus Tyrannoseira; species Tyrannoseira gladiata. The sequence goes on from JAHZNH010000322.1 coordinate 13,147, forward strand.
TTGAAACTCTTGAAGGCTCATGTTATATTTTGAACTGGGGTATTCCTCGTCACGGTCTCGTCGTATCACTTTTCCCCTCCAGGTATCACTTTTTCCTTCCTTCCTCCGCGTAAATATCATTACGCATAAGTAAGTACATACTTACTTTACTTACCTCA
>JAHZNH010000323.1:0-14312 GCA_027744355.1 Tyrannoseira gladiata
AAAGTGCATGAAGGGATGAGAAAGTAGCAACACAAAAAACAGAGACACGGCATCCATAAAATGAGCATCCAGGCCGAGCCGAGCTATCCAAGGCCAACTAAAGTGGGAACGCGAGCGACGGAAAGAATCTTGTCTTGTGTTTATGCTTCCCTTTGGTTCGCTTCTCATCGGTACTTAAGTACATCTGAGTGAGTGAGATGAGATGAGCAGCTTTATAGAACCTGTATTGTGTCGTGTGGCTGTGGCGGGTAATAATAGATTTTTTTGTCCTCGTGTTTGTCCTAAAAACCCCACTCGATGAATAGATCCTCTGTTGTTTATGTCTACCTTCTGCGGGGAAGAACCCTACCTCAAAAAAAGTATCTTATTTCGTTTCTGACGTCTTCCTTCTTGTTTTCATTTTCGCGGAAACCGATACGATCCCATTCCACGACGCACACGGTGTGTTGCCCTATAAAACTCTTGGAAAATGTATGAAGGAAAGGAATGAAACCAAGAAAGGACACTTTCGATCTTCTGCCGTTGCCTTTACTTCAGTATTTCATGTTTTCTGGTATGCCACAGGCTGATTGTCTTTGTAGTCTTGGTACTCTTCGTCGTGTGAACGTTGATACTTCCCAATGCGTACTTCCAAATGCCATTGCACTGTCGAGTGCGTAATCTATTATGAACAGGCCGCTCCTATACATTCTTTTTTTCTTTGTCTTGAAACCCAGAAAGAGTAAATAAGACACGTAAGTGGAGCCTTAAGTGGGGAAAGAATGATAAGAAAAAAGTACTACTTGCTCTAGTAGCTCGTCTTTGTTTCCCATTTATTCCACAATTTGTCCGTCACGCTCCCACCCGAAAAAAAACGTAGCGTAACGAAACAACTATTTTTTCCTCCTTGATGGGAAACGAACCAGAGCTGAGAAGTGGGGAGAGGAAGTCTCCCACTCCGGATGTGCCAACTGCGGGATGAAGCCACAGAAATGCAGCATCTCAACACTCACTCGCCCCAGGTTGGCTAATTTCTGCCCTTTAATGTTTGCTGGGGAATGCATGCACTTAGCTAGGCAAGTAGGTAAATAGTGTGGTATGGAACGGTTTCTGGCGCTTTGTAAATAACTGACAGGAATGTGTTATTTTTTAACGAGGACACAGTCCAAAGCTCCAGCAAAGAGAATGTGAGGAGTGAATTTGAGGGGAGGAATAATTTACTTCCTTATTAAGGAAATGACTCCAGCTTGGGTAGAAATTGTCTTTTCCACCACTACTCCAAAATTCATGATGGAAATCTGAAAGGTCACCGTAAATATTTTAACCTATTCTCCCCGTCGAAATTCTACGTTGATTTTGAGTTGATAAGACTTACATAAGCATAGTTTAGATGAGCAGCATTGGGTACTCAATCGACCACTTTTTTCCTGATTGGTTTTCCATTTTCACTTCTCCTCCTCCTGAAATAAGTAAAGTGGATTCAACGTTCGCCTCAGCAAAGATTATTTACAGCGGTAGGTGAAATTAAAATGCAAGGAAGTAATTTTCTCGGACCGGGATTTTCCCATCATTCATCTATTCTTGGAGCGTTGGAGCCCACCTCACTCTAAAATCCCTAGGAAGAGCAAAGTGTAGAATATACATCCTTATTTTTTCCAATGAGTAAGGAAATGCACCTAGAAAACCATTAGGAAATGAGAAGACTCCCACCCACTCATCTTCCCATGACCAGACATGATGAATTTGTTTGCTCAGCTCGGCAAACCTGAACAATGAGATATAAGGGGAGCTGTGCCGACACCGTCATCATCGCTGCTAAGAATGGGAAGCAAATAAAATAAGACGAGTCGAGTGTTTTATGGAAAATTACAGCGAAAAAATGTAGATTTTCAGAAAAAAAACAAGACGACGACGACGACGGTGGAACTAATGATGATGCACAAAAGACGTTCAAGTTAGACTAGAGTCCTACATTTTTTTCCAAGAGGAAGGAAGAGTAGAATTTCGTGCCTCGGAACATTATTATCGCATCCCGAGAACTGGCTCAGTAGCGTCTACTCCTGTGTAATCTTAGTAATGAACATTATACGATCATCAAAAAAGATCTTGTGCATCAGGATTATCATCAACATCAGCATCAGAATCCTTCAGCCATTTTCTCCTGTGAGGAAAAAAATGTTATCTTGCCATTCCCCCCACTAATCTTCCACTTTTTTCGAGATTAATACGTGCAAAGCAACATTTCGCCAGTTTCCACTCCCACGGCCACGCTCAAAAACAAATATTAGGATGATGATGAAGGAGAAGTATCTACCAGAGTGAGTACANTGATGATGAAGGAGAAGTATCTACCAGAGTGAGTACAATACTTATGCATCCGAGAAAATGTTATCGTAAGTGAGTGAATGGGAGAAGAAAAAAAATCCACTAATGGATTACAAGCAGAAAAGACGAGCATTAAGTACTTCTGACATTTGTAAATTATTCCAGTCTTCCCATGCCAGCGAAAACCAAAGTACCAGAAAAAAATGTTTCCCGCTGCCTTGCTCCGGGGAAAAAAACTCATGGTGATCACCTAGAAAGATAATGATGATGATGGCCCTAGGCATCATCATCTTCTTCCCTTTTGTTCCTAACGCTTTATCAGGGGGAAATTAGACAATGCAGAAATTAGAAAATGAAGGGGAAGCTCCCTAAATACTTCAATGCTTACCTACTTACTAGTTGCTATCATACTTGATCTGGAATTAAAGAGTGACAGAGATCTACCCAGTTTTGAAGAATCTAGTTCTGCAGCAAAAGTTGCACTTTTAGGATTGGGCCTTGCCTGGTCAGTCATATTTGACATTTCCCTGAAGGAAAGTTGAAGTCCTCTTTCTACTTAAGAAGTTTTTGGGCAAAAACTGGAAGCCTCAATCAAAATTACTTTTTCCGGAATTTTCTCGTAATTTTACTCCTTAAGTAGATCCAAAAATAGCTGCACTGACTGACTGACTGACGTGGTCTTCCATCGGCTCAATTGGCCTTGCCATTATCGCGTGAAATGCAATTTCAAAGTTGGTTTGACAAGAAGACGTCCGTATTTCATTTGGCCAGGGTTTCTGATTCCTTTCCTGGCATCTCTGTCTGAGTGGACTTACTTTGTTCGTTTTTTGGTTCCAGGACCAGACCCGACTAACTAAGGCCAGACTTGGTTCGACTCCCCATGAAAGCGTATAGCATGAAGCATTAAATCATTTTTCATTATTAGGTTTCAGCAGAACTGTCCCTTTTCTGCTGAAATGCAATAATTGTTCTAATCACATTGAAAGAGTGGTGAAATTTACTGCCAAATGCAGGCCATTATCATCACCATCATCATGATTCCATCATATTATATATTTTTTGTTGGGAGTTGGGGAGAAATGCATCATGAAAGGAGATGAAAACTCCCAAATGGCTTGATGCCAGGGAATTCCTTTCCCTTCTTCTTCTTGACCAGCAGACGGACTTTTTCCTCTGCTTTTCATTATTTTATCATCCTCCGCGAGGTTGAAAAAAGAGAGATAGATAGTGCACAATGCCCCTACCTAATCGGAGTGATGATCAGTGTTGAAGGCAGGGAACGGAGCGGTATAGTATGGTTGGAGGAGTGAAAGGACGGTCAAGAATTGCACGCAAATACAAATACGTCTGGAGCAGCTAGAGACTACTGGAGAGTCCATATGGATATAACCTTTCAGTTCACCATGGTCCCTCCCTACCATAGCAATAGCGACCTGTCAGCGGAGGTACAATATAGAGTACCATATCCAGCGCGTTGACGTCAGCCTTCCTTTCCCTTTTTTTCTTATTTTCCTCCGAAAAAAAGAGTCCCAAGAGTGGCGAGCCTTACTGCACATATAAAAGAGCGCGTGGGGGTATTAGAGAGCTTATTTACTTCTAACAACTGCATAGAATATTTTTTCTCCTGAAGATTTCTCCAGAGGGACGCCATTTTCAATAGCCGTATAAAAATTTTCCTTCCATTGTCCCTCCTTCATTTCCTAAGTACTGGGATAATGGTAGAATAAAAACCTGGAGCTCCTTTCAAGGAATTTTTTCCCCGGAATACAGAAAAACGAACAACTATTCCAAAAAAAGTGTAGTTACTACTAGAGATACTTCCCCGCTCACTCACTCGCTCGCTCTTGCATTCTCTCTCTTTTTTTCGCCGAACACGCAAAAACAGACTTTAGTCTGTGTAATCCCTGGACACCTGAAAGCTAAGCTGCGAGACAAGCGAAAGCTGACTCATTACTTCTAACAACTGCATAGAATATTTTTTCTCCTGAAGATTTCTCCAGAGGGACGCCATTTTCAATAGCCGTATAAAAATTTTCCTTCCATTGTCCCTCCTTCATTTTCTAAGTACTGGGATAATGGTAGAATAAAAACCTGGAGCTCCTTTCAAGGAATTTTCCCCAGAATAAAAAAACGAACAACTATTCCAAAAAAGTGTACTTACTACTACATAGATACTTCCCCGCTCACTCACTCGCTCGCTCCTGCATTCTCTCTCTTTTTTTCGCCGAACACGCAAAAACAGACTTTAGTCTGTGTAATCCCTGGACACCTGAAAGCTAAGCTGCGAGACAAGCGAAAGCTGACTCAAGGTTGAGGTGAAAAGTTGCCACACTTCTAGGGAAGGGATGGAGGGAGGGGAGGCGAGACTTTTAAAAATGGTGTCTGTATGAACGTCTGTCTCCCTTCCGAACTAAGTACTGATACTCCGACAAAGTATTCCAAATATCATTATGGACTTTGAAAAACCGGGGGATTTCATACTTTATGAAATCTAAATCCAGGAAAAGAAAAAAAAATATTCCAAATATCATTATGGACTTTGAAAAACCGGGGGATTTCATACTTTATGAAATCTAAATCCAGGAAAAGAAAAAAAGTTGCCGAGTACGAAGTACTATATCTACTTCCATTTCAAAGGGAATGAGAAATAAAGTCCGTGCGGATGAAGTTTTGGAGGAAAAGAATGTACTCCATTTTTTTTAGTTTGGGTATGTCCACGACAAAACTTCCGACTTTGTGAGTATTTCTTCAGGCGAAAAAGTAGGACTAACAAGTTTTTTTCCTCCTCCCTGGATTCTCAAACTTCCACCGTAAAGGACTCCAACAATTCCGAAATGGCCTCACATGATTACACAAAACGACTTTCCCGGAGTAAAATATGCGAGCGGAAGAGCAAAGAATAGGAATCAGGATCTGAAGAAGGGAGGATGGTCACACGAAACTAGAAAGAAGCGTGCCAGAGCCATTTCCAGATGATAAGCATTTTTTTCTCCAGGATCACGGATCACGCATGAAATCCTAAATTCATGGGTAATATGCGTAGCTATCCTCACAAAAGATCATTTTTCCCGATTTCCTCCTCTTCTTACTGTCTCCGTGGGTTGGTGACAGTCCAGGAAGGAAATTTTACATTTTTTTTGGATATTCATACTCATCCTGCGTTTTTGAAGACTGCTGCACTACCGTACTCCTCCAGAGCACATATTTTGATTCTCCAGAGGTGGGCTCCATTTTTTCCAGGGAAATACATTATCGAACACACTCCCGATAATGTATTCACATCACACTCGGGATGGACACAAAAATCTCGAGATCTTTTCTTCAGTTCCCTTTTTTGTAAGGACTCGACTCGACTGACTCGATCTTCTGGAGCTAACTTTTCTTGCAGGATGTGTTGAAAGGAAAGGATTTCTATGACATCCTTTTATTATACCTTTTGGTCTTGTAAGAAAAAAGTCGGTCGGTCGTTCGTTCTTTCGTATCGGTCGCTGGATGGGATATGGGATGTCGAATATATAGTTTTTCTGTGCAAGGACTAGTCTTCTCCCATTCCATTATTTTCCTCTTCTCTGCCTTCATCTGAAGCGGAAGCCTTCACAATTTCACACAGTTTTTTTTGAAACAAGCATCAGCATTTAGAGATATCAGGAGTGAAATGGGAGGGAAAACATTTCTTGATCCGGACACGAATTGAAAATGTCGATGTCGGAGGAAGGCAATATAGGTTGCTTCCTTGGGTGGAATGCGAGACAAAGAAAAGAAGGGGAGAAGGGAGTGAGTTAGGAGCAGCAGTAGTAGAAGTAGTTGTAGTACCACAGTAAATTCAGTTTGTGCCAAGATCATGCGTTCTGTGTCACGTTGCATTACTAGTACTAGGGGTACTTTCCTTGGGAGAAAAGTAAGAAGGAATGAGTGGCCCATTTCTTTCTGTTCGGTGAAGTGCATTGCACGGCCTCGCAATCGAATCAATGGATGGATGGATGGATGGGCGAATGGATGGACAGATGTAGGTAAGATTTTTAGGACTCTAGGAGATCTGAAAAATTTTGTCAGGGTTTTTTTATCAGACTGTCTATCTATTGAACCAAGTCCTCCGTCTGTTTTCAATGGCGCTGGAAAGTTTGCACTTTTATCGTCCCATATCTCCAAGTATTTTCCTATTCATCTCCATCTGAGCTGAGACCAATGATGCATCCAATAGGAGCATATATATTTGAGTTGGTTGGATTTGAAATGGCTAAAGGGAAGTAGTGAGTAGTAGTCGTAGCATTATTAAAGTGTCGGAGATGAGCACATTACTTGCAGAAATGGGAAAGTAAACGGGAAGGACAGGACTAGTGCGAAAGTTGGCAGTTGGCAAGTACTCCCGGAGAGAATGTACTTGAGGGGGATGCAGGTTTTTTTGCACCATAAAACGCTGCATGACATTATGTAGTTTGTTTTAAAGTGCTTCTCGAGCTGGGTCACAAGTAGGCACGTTCCGGGATATGGTAGGTAGGCGGGAAGCGAATTTCAAAGCTGATGGCACTTGTGCTGATTTGAACATGTCAAGAGAGGAAGAAGGAGGAAAGCCAACTTGAATTGCATTCATGCCAAGCCAAGCCAACCAACCAATCCAAAGCCAATGGAATTATTCTCCCTGCCAACAAGGAAGCTTTTGGGGAGACTGAACTCTGAATCTTTTGGGGTTGAGTTGGTACTCAGTGGCAGTTGAATTTCCTATTGGGAGTTTGATGCTATCTAAACAGTAACAACGAAATCATTATAAAAATGGGCCTCTATCATCCCAATCACATTCATTTTTTGTGAGTAAATACTTACGTAAGTACGTAACACGTCCCAGTGGTAGTATTCTTATCGATCTGGGGATGACAAAGGATCTCTGGATGGAATGCGGGCCATTCTTGAAGACACGCAGATTGGGCATGGTCCCACTTCTTACTGGAGTTTGGCGAGGTTTAAAAATAAACACGATTGAAATAAGCAATACAATTATTTTTCAAAAGGGAAAGAGGAAGATCTTGCGGTTTTCTTGGCTATTCAGTGCGCACAAGTATTTATCAAGAACGCATTTATCCTCATGTTTCTCGCACCATGTCAATACACTACACCATACGATTGATGTTTGTAGTTTTGGAGCAAGTTTTCCCAAAGAAAGTTTTTTTTCGCTCAAACTAAAAAGTTTACTGGGTGATGCGTTGGAAAGGAACTCGACATTGCGGAAAAAGAAGGTCGTTTTGTGAAAAAGCCCAGCACGTACGTAGATGCTATCGATGACTATCGAGATCCAGGCATGGTATGGTATCGCCAACTTCAGTTGTTTACTAGTTTGGTTTGGCCTGTTACATTCCCTCATGTGAGCACTTCCATTCTTTTTTGCATAAACTATCCATGTTTTTGATAGACCCTTTAGGTACTTAGTATGCGTGATGGGTATATTTCCATTCCTACAGATTCCACCAGATACGTTTGTTTATTCCCACTTCATAAAAAATAAGTTTTATATGGAGAGAACTGATAAAAACCTGATTATTTCCTCACCCTGAGGCTTCATTTGTTATAGAAGCTTGATAAAATCTGTAATGAGGCTCAAATTAAATATGGAGGTAGTTCACTTCATTTAATTTAATCCATCATCTACTTACAATTCAATAATTGGAGGAAGATTTTCACACAGTCGATTTTGCTTCACGCGTTGGGGCAACGACCGACCACCACCACTATCCCTCTTTACGATGAACTTTCAATATGGCCATAAATCCATTCGTATGAAGTATCCACAACCTTCAGATTTTTCAAATGGATGGGTCGTTGTTAGCACCGCCATCACATGATGGGAGAATCGGTAAAAATGATGGGAGAATAAAGAAAAAAACTACCTCTTTCTTCTTTTCTCCGGCGACAGAAAGGATTTTCTCCTAAACTGACAAACAAAATCCACCCTAATATCAAAGACTTGTACGTTCAGAATACCTTACTTTACCCGATCAATTTATCCCGCAATCCTCGGCTATTAAACCTCTCAACTGTGTTTGATCCATCAAGTTGACACCCGGCGTACATGCACACATTCATTCCCCTTTTTCCATTTCCTCTTCCTCCGCCTGGTGTTCTCCCTCGGACTTATCTTTGTTTGCCTTACTGTTTCCTCCACAGAGGTTGAGTTGATTGTCCCTTCCAGTCCCACTCCCAATCCCTAGAATCCTTCTCGTTCCCTCGGTTGCCCTGCCGTTGTCTCCTTTTTTTCGGTGGGTGGGTAGGTGCTAAGACTGCGAATACTTTCAAAAAAATCCTCTATCAAAATCCCGAATCCTGAAAAAATTTCATCTCCCTGCCATTTTTATATTCATTCATTTCATTCCTTCACACATCACACCAGTAACAGGAGAAGAGATGGAATGGAACCCCATCACGAAAAAAATATTCCTCATCTTTTTTTCCATCCAGCAAACTCGATCTCCCACTCTCCCTTTTATCCGTAGTACTATTTCTTTGAGCCAGCGGTAACCGAGTGAAATCTCAGCACCAGCCCCAGTCCCGCGTTTTTCTCACGTTTTCCACGAAACCTATATCCCATCCAACCATACCGAGTTTAACAAAAGCGATATGAAAGTTTCTCAAAAAAATACACAGAAGATTATGCAAGAATAAGCAACTACTTTTTTTATATTTTTTCTCTGATAAACTACTTCTCCCTTTTCCCACCATGGTAGGGCCTTTTCCCCCCGTCACGGTACGGCACAACCTACACCTCTTTTCATTACTTCTCCTCCGCTCCTTTCTGTTGACCTGCTGAAGCATAAAAAGCGATTCGCAATTTTTTCCGCGCTGGATGGAGATCCTAGACCCTGTTCACTTTCATCTGCAGTGACACGACACAACAGCCCAGCACCCGGACTGGATCTCCTTATTCATTCACTCACTCACTGGTTCTCTCGCCTCCAATTTTTTTCCCTCTCCAGTGTATTAAGAATGCGATCAAAACAAAAAACCTGTATTTCTTCCTCCACTTCACTTTCGCCCTCGTGAATAGTACCAGTGCCAAACAGCAGCAAATCCAACCTTCGGTCCTATCACTCGATTCCATCCAACACGACTTCCAAGCCAGGCAAGTCCAGGCCACGGCTCAGGATCCTCGGATCCACACTCCTTTTTTTTGTAGTGCTGAACTGATTTAAAAGCTGAAAAAAATCTCGACACTTTTACATCGCCTCTTTGCATACAGGGTCATAAAATTGCGCCTATCCTCCTGAACCAAAAAACCTCTTTCCAATTTTTCTGAGGGAAAAAATCGAAAATAAAGAGGAATCATGGTGGAGAAAGCGGGGGTATTGGAGTTGTGTGCCCTTGCCGATAAAAATTGGAAAGGCCAAGCCAAGCCAGGCACTTTTCGTTTCGCTGTCTTTTTCCCTTCTCTCCATGATTATTTTTATGAAGGTGGAATGGAAAGTGGGGTGAACTACAACTACAATATTTGTACACGAACAACCAACCTACCGACTCCCTTGACCGAGTGGACTGGAGTCGAATAAAGCAACCGCCTTCTCCCGTGACCGTATATGGAAGTATACATAAATATTTTTTCAAGAAATCAAATAAGACTGTAGATTGTTATTGTGTGTAAGCATTCCGTGGACTTTTTTCTCTTTCGCCGAAATAAAAAGCCCATGTCCCGTATATTTCCCCGAAAAAAATGAACTTTTTGTTCCAGTTTTTTTTCCTCTCTCACTCTCAAGTGGAAGTCAAAGCTAATAGAGCTTGAGCTTTTTTTTGTTTCTGCTTCCCTCACTTCTTTATCCTCCGACTTGGTCTTTGGTGTGCGAGTGGGGAAAGAGGTAAACTGAGGGAAAAAATAGGTAGGAAACAAAAGTGAAACATTATATTATTGTTCTCCATCTTGATCTATACGTATGGCCCACATATATATTTTTTTAGGTGTGTGGAGAAAGCACTTGGACTCCACCTCCACCTCCTTCTTCTTCTTGTGCTTTTTTCCCGGGAAAAATTGTTTGTGGACTTTTGCTCTGCACGGATTCCTCTCCCTTTTTTTCACGGCAGCATTAGAACAAACTACTACTGGTGGAAGCATTAGAGGGGAAAATCCAACTAAAAATAAATCTAGGCCACTCAAACTTGCGAAACAATTTTTTTTCTTGTGCGAGCAACCGAGCCCGCTCCAGCTCTTATCAAAATATGTGTGAGGAAAATGAAAGCATTTTAGTGGAGCGTGTGAGAAGTGCTACTTTCCCCGGGAAAATTATTGTTGAAAGGCTGAGTAAACTATAGCAATCTACTTAGATGATGATGATGATGATCATCATCATCATCATCATTTCTTTCCTTATTTTCTTCTTTTCATTTTCAACTTTTTCCCTCTTGATGATGATAATGATGAAGAAGAAGATACCTCTCTCTGAGTTTTGGGCTTGTTTTTTAGTTTCTCTCAGGTATGGGAGAAGTACCTACTGAAGTGTTGTGAAATTCGTTTCCGCTCCTGATTCTTCTCAACAGAGGTACAAAAAAAACTTTGGAGAGAAGAGGATGATTCCGATGATGAAACCTAAGTATGATTATGATTGGTTGTTCCAGAGAAAAATTCAGTGTGATAAAACTCCGGCAGATCGACTACCGGAAGGAAGAATATACATTTGTATTTTCTTTCAGAGAAAAAAATTGGACCTCCACAATTCCATTATGAATTGAAGGGCTGAGCAACCATAAAGAATTCAAGTGGGAGAGAAACTAGATTCCCAGAATTCCTCCTGACTTTTTTAGGGTGTAGCTGTAGCAAGTTTGATTGCGATCATGGCAATGAGCATGTCTATAAGATGATAAGTACTATAAAATATGAAGTGTCCTGTAGTTGTAGTATTTCAGTGGAATTGGGGGAATTAGATAAGTACCTCGTGTGTCTCGTCCCAGGCAATGAGCATGCGTCTATAAGATGATAAGTACTATAAAATATGAAGTGTCCTGTAGTTGTAGTATTTCAGTGGAATTGGGGGAATTAGATAAGTACCTCGTGTGTCTCGTCCCACTTCTCCTGACTCGGGGCAATGTAACAAAAGTCCCGTTAAATCAGCTATTTATTACGCCCTCCATTTTTACTCCCGTGAAGAGCCAACACACTAAATGTCACCGAGTGAGTGGAGTCCCACTAGCACAAAAATTACCAGACTGGCAGTGGCACTCTGCTCATGCCCACTCATTCATGCATAGTACGAGTGGGCTGTCGAGTCTTAGAGATCGCATGTTATGTTATGTAACTTCTCGGTGCTTAAAAGACTTGTAAGCCCGTAAGAGCGTAATATATTTGCATTTTTGCCAACTACCAACTAAATACGAAGGTGAGGTAGGATGGAGGTCCCTAAATCAGGATTGTGGTGTTAACAGAAGGAACAGTCAGTATATAGTCAGTACCTTTTGCCTTCTTGTGGATCCGCATCGTGATTTTTTTTGTTGGGCGAGAAGAAAATGGGACTTTCACTCGTTCTCGTCCATAATTCATCGTAAAAGAGGTGTCACATAAAAAGGGGCTTGTTTATGGCTGATTGAGCTCCCCTTCTCCCTTTGTCTCTTTTTTTCTTCGCCCATTTACTCACTTCAGAAGGGAGAGTAAGTTGGTGAGTTGGAGTTGGTTCATTCGTTTCCAGGCTTTAATAGTCATTCGCTCTCCTGGTAGCTCCTTCTCCTCTTAATAAATAGCTACCGGTTAAATTACCTTGCTAAGTTGTTAGCCAGCCCACAAAAAGGGACATTAGAGACTAATAAAGAAATAAAAGACACTCGAAGTGTGGGTGGTTAACACTGCTAAATGCAGGAGAGAACACAGATATGACATTTTTATTGTGCATTATAGCAAAGAATAAACTCCTATTTCGCCTTCCCTCCAACCAAACTCTGTGATAGGCCGGGGGAGAGTACCACTATCAGTAACTAAGGGAGAAAGTAAGTATCACGCGGAGCTGGAATGGAATGAGGAAGGGGAAAAAAGAGAGTGTGGGAGAGGATATATCGGCGCGGCTCTTGATGAATGAATTCCAAGAGAGGCAAGTAAATTGGACAAGGACCTGCTTTATTGCTTTCTGAGGAGACTAAAAACTATATTAACTCCTCGCATGATCGCGTTTTAATTACAGAAATGTAGTCGATAGGATTAATTCTGGAGGGCGTAATGGCCATAGCGGGAAATTGAGTGTGGGAAAAGAGAGCGAGGAACAAAAATGTCTTCTTAGACTCACTCGCTCAGGGTACACCTAGACTTTCAGAATGGCGAAGGTGTTTCGGTTGGAGCTCAGAACGGAACAAAAATATTGATTTCGGTTGAAAGTGCATTCAGTAAACGAAATATGTTGTGGGGTGGCTCCGTGCCAACTCACAACATCACGCCACGTCGCAACATCCTCTCGGCTGTTATCTCCTGTATTGGCATGGCACCTTATGCAAATCAGGTGCAATTTACTGCATCGCGGCTTCCCTTCCCGATGATGACGATGACGGTGGTAATGCAGAATCTTCTAGAGAATCGGGAGGGTTCAATCGAAAACAGCTTAGGAAAATGAGGGATTAAGTACTGACGTACTGAACAGCATTTATCGGGTGCGGGAATAATCGTTGAATTTAAATTTGGCAAAGTTCTTTCTCCTTCAAAATATTTCTCTCGAGTAAATACTTGACCAAAGAAATGTATTGTACCTATCAAATCCCCGATTCAAATGGTATGTTTGCATGTTCAAACCAGATTTAACTTCAAGCAATTTTAAAGGCACATAAAAAAGTCGCCCACCCAGCCCCACCATAACTCCGGAGGGCTGCTGCCTTGGATGTGGGTGGTAGGTTTGGTTTACTGGATGTCGGAATGAATCAAAAGTCGTCGTATTTGTGGGAGTTTAGGACAAGCCGTAAAGTTGGGCATTGTCTTTCGCACGCACATTTCTCTCCAGTCCCACGGTGAAATGAGGCGGATTGAATGGGGGAAAAGTCTACTCCTTCTTAAATTACGAAATCTCTAGTTTCCTCCTCACCCACTAGAAGCAAGCATACCGCAAGTCCAGATGACTAGACTTGGTGGGTCGTCGCATCGGCTCCGTCGTCATACCCCGTCATTGCATAGTTTTTAAGGTTATTATTATTATTACTACATTGTGCTGAAAGGAGGCTTCTGTTCTCGAGAAAACCCCCATAAATTTTTTAACACTTCAATAACGCTCACGACCAGTGTGCAGTGGGAGTGAGTGAAGTGGGGACTCCTTCCTTCCTTCCTTGGTTCGTTGGTCTCTTGGTTAGGGGTCATAAAAGACAAAACCAAAGGAGAAAACTTTGCTTGTCCCCTCCAATCTATGTATATGGAATGCTGTTGCCATCCCTCATAAGTATTTTTCTCCTCCTGGAATGTGTTTGTGAAGGGGGAAGAATCATAATTTTTCCGGGAACGCATAAACATATTTTTCACCCTATTTCCCTGAATGGAGGATGGCAAATGCTCCTCCCTCCCTCCCTCTAGAGTTTGTTTTAATGGGAGCAATTGCATTTGTTTTCTGCGTGCCTCTATAAAGCAAAGGGACGGGGCACAGCATCCATCCTTTCGGGGGAAAGAGGGCGAAACGGATTACGGATTACCTTTTCATATTTCCTATTACCCGCATTAATCTTCTGTCATATTCCTTAACTGGGGAAAAATGCGGGAGTTTAAGAAGAAAATTTTTGGAGTCAAGAGCTCCCCGGGACTTGACATACATTTGAATTTTTACCGGAGAGAACATTACTCCACAGCCCCAGGAAGGCCCAGCAACCAAACCAAACCAAAGTCAGGGAAAAAATTCTGCATGAGCAGCTCTAATAAATGATCGTGGATCCCTTCCCCTTCTTTCATTCGAACTTTCTCGATTGGAAATTTTTTCCCGGGAAGTAAAGAGGGTAGCGTGGCATTCGTGCGTAGTCCGTATTTAGCGGAGTTTGGAGCTAGGCTCAGTCGCTCAGTCAGAGTCGCTTAACTTCTTATTGATGCA
>JAHZNH010000324.1:0-10366 GCA_027744355.1 Tyrannoseira gladiata
AACCAATACTTCAGCTGGGGGGAATAAATTGGTCACGCAACAGGAATTTCGTGGAGAGTGGTAGCCTTCCTAAAATATTTAAATCTCCATTCACCTTCACCACTCCCGAACTTAAGTTTCTCTACTCAAATCGTAAACCCCCAAATGGATGAAATTCCACAAGGCAATAAGGCCTTACTAAAGAACGAAATGCAATGCAACGTATGACAAAATTGACAACGACTCACTTACACTCTTCCAGAATGAAATCAGTAATTGTAGTTTGCAGGCCGAGTTTGAGACGACAATGAGCCAGCGTTGTTGATAATTATTGCTTTGGTTTGGTGACAAGTGCACTCGAGACTGCGGTGATTAGTGATTCAATAATGCTTACCGTGCCTTGTTTCCGTATATTCCAGATTGGAGGGGTAAATGAGAAAAAAACCCTTTGTCTTTATTGCCTCAGCATCGGCAGTTAAAAGCACGGAACAGTTTTTCGACAATGTGCTTCTTTGTTTGAAACAAGAGGAAATAATAGCAAACTAAATATAACTACTTTGCCTTGGCACGACACTGCTTCCTACTCCGGACTCCGGCTGTCATCGACTGAAGTTCGGAATGAACTGATGCAAACTGAAGATTTTTTAACCTCTTCTTGATTTTTTGAACTCTTCATGTCGTCCAGAGTGAGACTTCTGAACTTCTGTCGGTCGCCAGTGAATGACTGTCACAGAATAACCTGGATGAGCCTGTAAGGTTCACACACAGTTACTCATCATATCACCATCATCTTTAAAAAACTTTCCATGCTACATCAAGTGGATGGATGAAGTGGTGCCTGCATAATGGTTCCTTTTTACTTCCAAAGCTTTCATGGATCTCTTGCAAACAAAGTGATGCATAAAAATGCTCTTTGAGCCACTAAATATATGACTTTGTTGATGTGTGCACAATGTATTCTTATTATGAATGCACTTCCCTTCAGCTCACTCCTAAAAAGGGGCCATCAACATCATCATCATCGCCATGTACCATAAACTACGTAGCTGCGGAGGAATTGGGGATTTATGCAAATGACTCATTTGTTATGCGAGCGATTTTTTTCCCGAAGGTATCATAATAAATACCTACTATGTACTTACTGTGTCAACCTGCCTACCTCATGAAAGAAAAGCTGAACAAACTTCAATGCTAAAATCCTTAAATGTAATCACGCATTGTGGGAATGGGTCTTGAGCATCTTTTTAGGAGATGGGACGAAATATGTAGTCTGGTCTGGTCTTCATCCTTCCCGTCCCTGTCCCTGAACTAGATGGAGGACTTCCTGAAAAAAATTCCTTTCAAAGTTTCCTACGCATCCGTGTATCGTCTCCGGTGCAAAGTTCAGCGAAGCTCAAAAAAGCTCTTTTCTCACTTGACAGTCATTTCTTTGTTCGTTTCCTTAAAAACTTGTAAAAAAACCGAGACACGTTATTCATGTGATGTCTGCGAACAGCGGTTGATCGTTGATGCTAACTTGACTTCACTTGGCCGTTGACATTCGCGGCTCATAACTCATGACAAATCTCGCATTTTCATATGACGTAGTATGCCTAATTACTATTTATTTGTGGCATTCCACCCAACTTCTGCGATATGTAGGTTGTAGATTCAATGCCAAATCTTTGTAGGGGTATACATCTGTCCTATATTTGGTCATTAATTAAGTATTTTTATGAGGATCGATGATGAAATCGATCACTTCACACAATAGCAAGTCAGTTAGTTAATAAGTACATAATGTAATGTCGGTTTCATCATATGCCTACATCTGACGCCATAAAATATTGCCAGCATCACGACGCTAGCGTCTGGCTGCTTTTACGAGAAATCAATCCTGAGAATCTGTGTTTCCAGAAGAAAACTACATGTACATGTAGGCGTACAGCATGTCATGTCATAAGTAGAATGCGAATGGTATTGCCGTTTGAATCAAAATTTTTCGCTGGTTTCCACCATCCAAGATCTACCCTTCCGATCGGGTAATCTGATTCCCATGATCATCAATTAGCAGCTCTTCAGGGTTACAAATATTTATTTTCGGCAACTTAGGCTAGAATGTAACGATCGACCTTGATTTTTTGTTTCATTGGCTTATGGCTTGATCATGATGATGATCATTTTGGTAATGCTTTATGATTATGAAAACCGGTGAAAATATTGACATTAAAAGTCCATCAAATGAATGGAAGTAGGGATCCTTGGTACATTGTTTATATTTAACATATCATACCTACCTGACATTCTTAAAAAATTATCTTCTTCAATCCCGAAAACAAAACTGACAATGGGAGATTGTGCTGCTTGAAAGTTGACCATGCACTATTATCACTTTCCCTTTTGAAACACTTCTTTTATGTATTTTAATTTTGTATCTGAATCAACGAAAAAGCAATATTTTGTTACATACGTAAATAGTGGATCAAACAAAATTTTAGGCGACTTGGTGAATCATGGTTCACTTGAGGGTTGTTCTCACTTTGTTCATCTTACTCCTCGCATTCGTGCCCGGTCGCCCCGAGGAAGATGATAATGATGGGAAGGGGGACGATCCTGAGAATGAGGAGGGGGCGAAGGAAAACACGCTCCTAGTTCCACCGGGGTTATCGCAGCTGCAGCCAAGACGGTTAACGATATTCAAGGATTTGATTTTCAAAGCGAAGCCAGTGTTTGACGAACTCCTGAGTAAAGCGCAGAGGAAGATTGTGGATGTAGCGGAGAAAATTTTCGACATAAAGTTCAACTGTCTGCGTAAGTTGGAAGGAATTCGTGAAAAAATGAATTGAATATTTGGCTTCATGAATATTCATACACATCATCTTGGTTTAGTGGCCCGATTCGCATATTCAATCCGGCAAATCGGAATACTAATTATTCATTTCATGTGCAGAAAATTTTGGCATGATCTCTTTCAGCCGTGAAGAAAAGTAATTCGGATGGAGATGGTGTCCAGGAGCCGGTTATCGTGAAGGCATTCGAGCTTCTTGCGAGCATGGTCGCGAGGGGGGTGAGGAACACCTTGATTTGCTCCACCGCGGGAGCAGAGCGAGGAAGCAAGAATGGGAAGAAGTGCTCCAAGGAGGGAATGAGTATTGTGTCGGAGGGCTTAGAATGGAAGGATCCACTTTGCTCATCCGATGACGACGCTAATGAGGAGGACTGCAAAAGTAAGGAACTTCGAGCAGAACGCCCCAATCCTGGAGGACCCGCGGCAGCTTTTGCTTCCCCGCCCTTGCAATGCATCTTTCTCGTGCGGAGCACCTCAAAGTTGGTTATACTCGTGACACCCTTGAAAATATGTTAATGGTGAGATTTAATGTTATTTACGAACTAACTGGTCATTTAATCTCTTTTGCTTTGTTCCAGAGCGGGAGTTACGGTGGCGCTTCCGAGCAATGGCGATCTAGATGAAGCCATTAAGCAAGGTCTGTGGAAAGTCGGGAGTCCAACCAAAATACTGCTGAACCTATTCCCGTTTGAATTCCTGAAGAGACGTGATTTTGTTAAGAGAATAAATCAGAAAATAGCCTCCGGTGACCATTCTATTTGAAAGACATAAGTACTTATTTTGGTTTTTCCAATTAACTTTATCGATTATGACATCTTCCTTTCCAGCTTTTTCCAGCAAGTACGGTAGCTCAGAAAACCACAACATCCTAGAGATCCAGTGGCCAGAGATCTTCGCACAGCGGTTCAGTATCATACAGCTAGCTTCCCGATTCATGAAGATTCTGACATCTTAAACTTTCCAGCTTTTTCCAGCAAGTACGGTAGCTCAGAAAACCACAACATCCTAGAGATCCAGTGGCCAGAGATCTTCGCACAGCGGTTCAGTATCATACAGCTAGCTTCCCGATTCATGAACACCGCCCGCCTCATCTCCCGGCTTCTGTTGCGGTGGCACAGGAAAAAACTCATTCAAATCCAGAAAATTCACATGGTGGGCGCCTCAATGGTAGGTGGTAATTTAATGTTGTCAAAGTCAAACCTTGAATTTAAAATTAAACTCAAATTACACAGTGCATATTTCTGTATCTACATCCAGGGCGCACACTTGGCTGGTGTGATTGGAAATCTGATCAAGTCCGTGGCGAGAAAGTCAATAGGCAGAATAACAGGTGAAGCAAAAAGCCCTACAGTTAAATTTTTCATATTTTTCTTATGAAAACAGTGATTTTTGACGAGAAAATTCTCTTGACTTTTGATTGCGATTCCGATATCTATTTTGAAAGGACTGGATCCACTCGGATGGGGCTTCGATGAGCTGGATGGATTCGGAGTGGATGTGGAGCTCGAGTTGAACAAAGAGGATGCAACTTTTGTGGATGTGAGTGTTTTGTTTTGGTTTTGGGAAGTTTTTCCAATCAGTTTTAATGATAACTTAACCACATAGCCAAAGCCACGTGTTTGGTAATGCTCAACAGGTAATTCACACCAGCGCACCCGACTCATCCTTCCCCTTTGTTCATTATGGGAGCAATGAAAAACGTGGAACGGTGGACTTTTATCGTAAAGCCAAGATTTAGTGCTACTGTTTTTAGTCGGGATATAACTTTTGAAAAAAGAACCTGAATGGTGAACAATTTGATATGAATTGCATTTTTTACTCATTTTCCTCTGCCACGCATGATTTTAGCGAATAACGGTCGTGCAAGGTATTGTGCTCCAACGGATGGTTAGTGAGCAAAGCAATAATTATTAACCGATGAAAACTTTTATGTGATTGATGAATTGGTGTGATTGAATGACTCTATATAATATCTTGATTGTTCTCAGGCTTGTGCCATCACTTCTACAGCATTGTTTTGTACACGTCCAGCATCCTAGGGAAGAACTTCACCGCCTGCAAGTGCTCATCATGGGATAATCTCGTGATCCGTGGGAAGTGCACCCCGTGCCCACAGTCCATAAAAATGGGGGAAAGTATCGAGATTTCGTAAGCAGACCTGAGATTACTTGGGATTTTTCAAAGATGAATTATTGTTTTCAATCATTTCAATTTGACAGTTTTTAAAAAATATTCCCTTCAACTTGTTTTCAGCCTAGCGAAGGGAGTATATTTCATAGCCACTGCGTAATGGTGCGTAATTTTTTCCAATGGAGGAGAAATGGAACACGAGCAGTTGAATCGCATCAATTACTCAATAGTACCACAACATAATATCTTAAGTTGACGACATGACTTCACTCAAAGATTTTTTTCTCCTAGTTGTATCTATGCTCGTTGTAGATAAAATACTGCGTTTTTCTGATGTTTTTATCCCTGAAAAAAACACAATATACAGCAAAACAATAAAAATTTCGCATAAAAACCCGGAAAAGCAACAATTGAAGTCGTTTTTAGTGCAATCCCTTCCATTCCGGAGTTATTATAATAATTTTAAGCTTTTTTCACAAGAGATTTTTTACCGTCCGACTTTGATTTGTCCGCGGAAAATAGTCGGTTTCTTATGATTCAAGAACCTTTTTTATCAGTACTTACCATAAATCACCAGAATCGCTTGTAAACGAAAGTCTAACCACCCATTAAGCTTTATTTAAACTTACGAAAGTCCCAATCAAAGGTTGATGATATCCATAAATGCATGAGAATGATTATCCAAATCGTTGTTGGTACTAATAATTTAGGTTTCGTAACATGAGGAGATTAAGCCCCACGCACGCATTTCGGGGAAACCACTCAATTCCAATTTATTTCTTTATGCACAACACAAATCAATAGGAGCTAACAGTTAGATTTCGATCCATCTGCCGTAAAAATGCTCCCCTACTTATCATCATTTTTTCCCTATGTTTCTCCTCGCAAATTGGCTGATGCCGTTGGTTGTGTTGTGTTGTGGCTAGGGAATGAATTTCAGTGCAACTAGATATAGCATCTCATCATTTACTCATATCATCCTTTCATTCTCATGAAGTGAGTCTTCTTGTGCTTTTGTTTCACTCAAAAGCGTAAGCGACCGACCTTCCTTGCCACTCAACCGATTCAATTTAAACCTCATCTCATCCTACCTAATTGTTTTTTTTGTTTGTTTCGCTCTCCTCTTCTTTCCTCTATTAGCATGTGCCGCACTTCACTCCACCACTGAATACTCCATCATCGAAGCATTTCGTGTTATCAGTCTAATGCAATAAATGATTCATCACAAGAGCACGAGCAAAGAGCAATCCATAAACTCTGAAGAGCAAAAGGTAAGCATTAACATTAGATCCCTACCTAAAATGCACGTATTTTTTCCTGTCCGTGATGGATGATGACGCTGCTCATTCATACCTAAATAAGTATTTTCATAAGAGAAAAAACAGCATTTTTCGTCTTTCATACAGTTAAACATCAGATCAGTAAGTCGAACTTAATTGTTAATGAAAATGAGTAATACGCAGCACAAGAAGAAAAAGTTAAAGAATGCAAATATCTATGTACGTACTAGTACGTGCATACTGGTCCTTACAAGGAAAAACGCTTCTTTTTCTTCATTTATTTGCCCTAAAAACTAGAAAACTATCTCTGCAGAACATCTTTCCTCAGCAGCGTTCCCCCTGCAATGCAATTTTATTTTTAAGTTCTGTATCAGGCTTAATGGATGATGATGAGATGATCATGATACCTATACACCTAATTTTTTAGATCCTCGAAATATTATTTCTTCAAAAAAATGTTCTAGGTTATGGCTATAGGAAATTCCTATACCTAATTGTAAGTAAATCCACCGTATTTTATGAGGGTTGGTCTGCTAGGACTATCTTCATTCGTTAAGACGATGAACGCCACTCCATAATTCCCAATCACAGTCTAGAACTTATCCTTTTACTATTCCTCACAGCTGTAAAGGATAAGAATAATTCAATAATTCAATTTTTTAAGCTACCATTCATACACAGGTTTCTTAATTCCCAACAAATACTTGCAATTGCCACCTCAGCAATACAACATAGGTACTTAATGCTGGGGGCACCCATCACTTCACTTTTTATTGATCCCAATTAGCCCTTTTTCCCGTAATAAAAAATAGTGTTCCGCCCAATCACTCATATTCCAGTAGGAATTTTTCCAAGGGAAAGCTGTCAGTGGTGTAGTTAGTAGTTAGTGCTTGAAAATACATATTTAATCGGTGAAGACACCTTCGGGAAACCCAGCTCTTTAGATATTTACCTCGTCATAATTGCATGTAAGTGAGCCGTTTGTTCATGTAATAATCAGTAATAAGCACTATATCCTTCTTCCCATGAGTGAATGCGTTATTTTATGTGGCCAAGTTTATTGCTATCCATTAAAAAAGCTGGATATTCCTATTTACCTTCCCATTCGAATTCCAGTAGCAATAAAAGGAGATAGTGAGACCTAAAAAAACAACAGAAAATTATAACTTGGAGGCACATCGAACGAACCGAAGGACTCGACATCGACATCCCCAGGGGACCCCTGTGGTAATGATGATAATGCATTATTATTAGCATTCCACATACACCCATCGAAACTACTTTCTTTTTCTCCGGCAAACGTCCATCAAATTCTAGTTCTCCTGGAATAAAAAAGAATAGAACTATATAGTTCATTGTGTTTGTGCGTGAGGCACACGCCATCCTCGATGGGAAGTTATCATTACTATTGTTAATATTGACGTGATGGTGATAAAGTGCTTCCTCATATCGTGTCCTTACTAACCCCGTACTACTACTACAACATAAATACTAGTGCTAGTGGGATCCAATTCTATTCAATCATTTTTTTCGGCAGAATTATTCATAAATCCGCCCATCTATCTATCTACTTCCATCACCATCACGTCAGATCCAATTCTATTCAATCATTTTTTTCGGCAGAATTATTCATAAATCCGCCCATCTATCTATCTACTTCCATCACCATCCGTGCTAGTCTTCTTCTTGTCGTGTGAGAGGCTCGTGTTTTCTCGTGGGAAAATATTAATACCAATTCCATTCCAGGACTGCAGCTCCCGCTCCAGCTCATAATTTTTCTATAAGACAAGCCATCGTCGGAAATGTAGTAGTTTTACTAGCAACCACACAATAAGCAAGTGGATTTTGCATGACACTCTGCTAGGAGCTTCCACGAAAATAGCTTTAGCTAACATTGATTCAATTTCCTCTAATGGTTTCCCCCTCCAATTTTTGCATGTCGTCCTTTCGTTCGCCTTCATTAAAATCCAGGATCGAAATTGTGTAAGAAGAAGACCAAGACCTCCAGCAGCAGACTCTTACAAAAGTATCACTTCAACTTCAAAGCAACTTTCATTCCAAGTTTCCCAGCTAAACTCGGAGAATCCAATTGAATTAACTCTAAATAGTTTTTGTAGAACACACACTACATGCAGAAAACCTTGTGAATTGTGATGATGATAATGTGAATCCATCGTGAAACGCCGACCGTTCCAGAGCCAGAGCATTATTTCTGTCCGCATGTGAGTAAGTGCATGGCATGATCCTAATGTGATATGAATATAATGATGGCCATTTCTAATATAATTCCTGCGCACTTAATAATAATAGCAGTACAATAGTAGTACATGTCTAACTACTACAACTACACAATTTTTGTATGCATAACGTTGGAATAAAATGCACTAAAAGAGCTGACTAGGCTTTTCCATTCCACACGATCAAATAAGGGCAGATGGATGGAGTATATATATAGCTCATTGTATGCATGAACACCTACGCCAAGAGCCCAAGCCAAGCCAAGTTTAGTTTAGTTAGCTCAACTCTTGCTTGGACCTAAAGTGAGTGAGTGAGTCGTATGAGTTGTCCTGGGTTTTGCAGACTTCCTCCTCTAGATAGTTTTTAGGCTGGTCGGAAATATATAAATGGATTTCGTATAAGGCATAATGCTCGTCAAACTCTTATATTAGGAGTACACAGTCCTTCCTTGCGGTTATTATTTTTTTACCGAGTTGGATCGGACTTGGGCATGGACTGAACTGAACTGTCTGGCTTAAAAAGCCGAGCCGAGGAGGCATGGCATGAGATGAGAAAAGGATTGAAAGACTTGACTTGGGCAAAATAATAAGTACTACCACTACTAATACTATTATCACTGCTGCTGTGGAGTAAAAAAGGGGAAACCGACCTCCTGCAAAAGAATTAAATGAAACAGAGAGGGAGAAACAGACGAAATAAATAAGTTGGTAGGAGTAGATGTTTTTAGTTGGAGTGAAAACACGAGCCACATCACATCATATCCATCATAATATAATACACTTAAACCATTAAATTCCAACCTCGTTAAAAACGATTATTCTAGAGTTTGATGATGATATGAAAAACTTAGGGCTAGGATTCGTTTTCCCCTTGTAGATAATATATAACTTTAGTAGGAGTTGTAGTGATAGTGGTTTAAGTATTTCTACAACTGAACTGAATTGACTGACCCGAACCTGACTCAGAAAAGGAGAGACCAGACCAGTCAGTCATAATCCGAAGCTCGTCTGATTCTTTTGTCCAGTCCTCGCTGGAGAGTGGAGAGCGGCAGATGATGTTCATTAGAACCAGTCAGTCATAATCCGAAGCTCGTCTGATTCTTTTGTCCAGTCCTCGCTGGAGAGTGAAGAGCGGCAGATGATGTCTGTGAAGTTCATTAGATAGCCTAATCGAAAGTAAAAATTCTTGACTTAAGATTCTTTCTTGATAGCGGCTTTGAGGAGAAAACCCGGAATAGGGAAACGAAAAAAACTTGTCTTTTTTCCGAGAAGAGTTTTTCAAATTCAAGTGCCTTGTTTCAAACTGCCCGCTGAGTATTCACATCATAGGAGGACTAATTCAAAATTTGACTGTTTAAAAAAAACTTGTCTTTTTTCCGAGAAGAGTTTTTCAAATTCAAGTGCCTTGTTTCAAACTGCCCGCTGAGTATTCACATCATAGGACTAATTCAAAATTTGACTGTTTTTGTTTTTTCGCGGTTGAAATGAAACTCGATGTCCTCTGTTGAACTGGGAAATTCATTTGAAAATCAACAGTCAAATTCGTGAAAGTAGTTCCCGTTTCGTTTCTAAACCTCGTTTCATCATCGTCAACATTCGCTTTGTATAAAAAAAGCAGCTGTGAGGAGAGCTGGTGAATATTGTAGTAGTGTCCTTTTGTGAGTGATAGTGCCGGAGGTCTGGAAGTTCTAAACGCGAGTCAAGGTCCCACTGGTTCCATCATGTCTTCTGGAGGAGTCGCCGCAGGTACGAGGATGGACCCTCGTGTGGGGGAAATCGTTTATAATTCAAAGTACCCCATGAACTTCACCCCGGACTACTTGACGCTGTACGAGTTCGAGAAGTTTGAGAATCATGAGGAGTGGCGTCAATGGATGTTCAATCATTGGCAATGGAGTGTGTACGCCTCAATC
>JAHZNH010000325.1:0-16031 GCA_027744355.1 Tyrannoseira gladiata
GCCCTGTTCCGATGAAATAGGTTATGCTGCTGAGCATTATGGTGCTGGTAGTTGTTTTGTTGATTATTGTAATTATTATTGTTCTGCTTATTTTTCGAGAAGAAGCCAAACCCTGTTGAAATATTGTTGTTATTGTTTGGGGGTGGCGAAGGAGTGGATGGCGAAGACTGATTCCCATTGATGGGTTGGCTTGACTTGAGTATAATTGGGTTTCTGAACAATGATTTGCCAGTCTTGGTATTACTACTTTTGTTATTAT
Organism: Tyrannoseira gladiata; assembly: GCA_027744355.1. Lineage (NCBI taxonomy): Eukaryota > Metazoa > Arthropoda > Collembola > Entomobryomorpha > Entomobryidae > Tyrannoseira > Tyrannoseira gladiata. Next base: position 260 of record JAHZNH010000325.1, read on the forward strand.
TGCTGTTCCCATTTATCAACGCGATTTGGTGGTTGCCCTTCTTATTATGATTGTTATGTCCGTTCGTTATTAAACTCTTTTGCTGTTGTTGCTGCTGCTGCTGGGATGACTTGTTGTTTGGTGGGGGAAAGTGGGATGCATGCAACGAGGCTTCATTCATCATAATGGGATCAATGTATGGATCATGGGAATCCATTCCGGAAACCTGGCTCAGGATGCCGTGCATGTAACTCTGGGCTAAGTAATTAAATATCGTGTTCACGTTAAGGTCGTCTTTCACCGAGGTTTTGATAAGCTTCGGAACTCCCAAGGATCGTGCCATTCCCTCGAGCTCCGCACTATCACAAAAAGAAGAGATTAGCAATGGTACAGTTACGAGGTTTAGTTAAAGACTTCCGTACAAAATACAGAGTTGTTGCAAAATGAACAAAATGCAGTTTTTTCATTTATTCATTAGCGTTAGTTGTAATTACTATTGTACCTATCCACTACGGATTCCTTCTGCAGATCTATCTTATTTGCAACGAGTACCATCGGGATGTCGCCACACTCACGGCACACCTGTAAAAATAGAAGCCATATTTTATCTTAAGGACCCTTGATCTCCTTCGTAATAAATTTTGAGCCAAATAAAGGGGTTGCATAAAAATAGAATTTTGTTAGCTTGNCTTATTTGCAACAAGTACCATCGGGATGTCGCCACACTCACGGCACACCTGTAAAAATAGAAGCCATATTTTATCTTAAGGACCCTTGATCTCCTTCGTAATAAATTTTGAGCCAAATAAAGGGGTTGCATAAAAATAGAATTTTGTTAGCTTGAAAAAAGGCCTTTGCATGCAAAAAGTCTTCTCACGATCAGTAAAAGCATTTTTATGCTTAAGTTTTCCCCTACGTAAGTATTTGTTGTGCTCATATAATGAGCATCATTCACTGTCATAATTCATGTTTTATTATTTTTTTTTTCCAAAACGTCTCCTGAAAATGAAGAATTTAGTCAAACAATAATTATACACGCTTTTAAAGCCATTAAAACCCATAATAACGTCACGTGTCCTCCCATAAAAATTTAAATGAGTGAGAAACAAGATCTTGGACAGACGAGCTCAGCTATTTAAGTCATAATATAATTACTAGTTAAATATATGCATGCACCATGTACATAATACTATTTAGCTGTGAATGAAAGAAACCCTTTCCCAAGTTCTACTTCGGTTTTATGGTATTACCACTCTAATATTTGAATTCCGCGAACAAAGACGTGAAAATGCTTTGAGGTATAAATGCAAACTAACTTGGTCCGCCTTATATAGCATCACATTGCTAAAATACTTTTGCCATCATAGACGTGAAAATGCTTTGAGGTATAAATGCAAATTAACTTGGTCCACCTTATATAGCATCACATTGCTAAAATACTTTTGCCATCATAAATTAGTTAAATGTATTCCTTATTGTCAGGCAAATATGTATCTTCTGGGGTAAAGTGACAGAAATGTAAAAAAAACTAAGGATTTGAATATAACCCCTCATTTTAATTGAGTACTCATCATGGATCAAGGTGTCCATAAACTTCTCTCTTTGCCAAAGTTTATCGGATAAATTGTAATTAAATATCTTTCAGCAACTTCAAACACATTGTAGTTGGATATTTCAGCAAGGATTTCAATATAACCCCTCATTTTAATTGAGTACTCATCATGGATCAAGGTGTCCATAAACTTCTCTCTTTGCCAAAGTTTATCGAATAAATTGTAATTAAACATCTTTCAGCAACTTCAAACGCATTAGTTGGATATTTCAGTTTTTTTTGACAAGATCGAAGCAAAAATAGCGTTTGATGGAAACAGTTTTTTTGTCGCTTCAAGATTCATTACAGAAAAGTATGACAAAAGCACATTTTCCAATACTTTTTTCATACTCTTTTAATATTTACCCGCAGACGTTCTTTTAAATAAGTGCTCGGCTTCAAGCGTTTCTCTAAGATTTTTTTGCTCGGGATGCCTGAAGTCAGTCGTTCATCAAGAGCTTGATCACCACCATCGTCATCATCATCTCGCTGTCACGAGCAAATATTGCCCGGAAGAGCTAAAGAGTTAATAACGACCACATAGTGATTTCAAATAGGATTCTCTTATCATTTGTATATGTATATCTGTAGACATACTTTACTTTTTTGTAACAAATTACTCCCTGTCCTTTCTTCAAAAGTTCACGGGAGTTCTCATTCCCTCTCTTTGTCTCGCTCTCTCAGTCAGATAAGTCGTATATCGTGTCGAAGTTTGATTAGACATGATTGACGAAATCAATGGGACGCTCAGGTATCCCATAAAATCAATAATCGCGGTCTCGCCTAAAGCAAGCACTGACCCTGAGAGATTTTTATCAATCCCTCCAATTTGTCTCTAGTAGATTTCACCACCATCATCGCGCTTTAGCTCAAAGTCTGCTTCGCGAAATTAACAGCGACATGACCGTGGCCGACCAATGACTTGACCGCAGCATCTTCCTTTCTGGCGAGCCAAGCACGCAATGCGATGAAAGCATTTCGAATGAAAAAAGAAACCAAAAAAATTGTCCTCCTGGGATCTAACATCCATTACGCTTTTGTTCTCTCATTATCCTTTCGCTGCTTTCTCGTTTTTTTTGAAGAATCGAAGCTATCAAATGTTCTTCACAGTCGGCATCCTAGATGAGGAGCAATTCAGCTGGTGTGATAATGAATGCATGAGTTTGTAACTTAACATCGAATAAATTATTGTTCCCCAAAGTCTAATAATAATACTTTAGCTTATCATGTCCACTTGCTTTGACAGGAGTCACTCATCCCCTCAATTGTTCACACTCCCATCGTATCTATCGTAGTTGATCAAAAAAGTTAGTACTAGTTTCCATTCCACTGTTTTCACTTCAGTCGTTTCACCATTTAGCAACTCAGCATCACGTAACCCGCAGAGTGATAATAATGATGCTGCATGCTGTAGTGAGTGCATTACGTTTTTTTGTCACGGACTTTTGAAGATTAAGCGTTTTTCGTTATAATCGACTCTTGGCTTCAGTTTCAACTATGCCCAAAAGGTACTCGCTGATTCATGCGTATCTATTTAAACTTTAATGTCACCCACGGCTTACCTGCATCTCTAATTATGCAAATTAGGAATTTTGAAAAATTCCCCCGTAACAATAATTGAAAAACGCACATGTCTAGGGATACCCCCGGTGGTAGGTAAAGAAGTATTTCAATTTCTATCTGTGCGAAAATCTAGAAAAAACTTCATTTATCGTACTCTAAGGTACCAGTCGTCCTCATCATTCTTTATTACTACGTAGTGCTATCAAAAAGTAAAAATGCAGACTTCATTTTTCCTCCGCAAAGAAACTACATCATTTCCCTCCTTTAGAAGCACGGTTGAGGTTGAAAAGCGCATGAAATTTGCATTTCAAATGGAATTCTTAGAGTTACGTGCATGCAACGAAATGGTGGTTCATCAAAAACGCATTTACATCATTACAGCGCAAGCATTTTTTTCATTGACATGTCACGTCCCCTAATAAACGCAACGAGCGATAATAAAACATTTGAAAATATTTGGCTTCGGCTCTCGCCCTGCACCACCACCACCAAACGAATTGTAGATCCCAAGTGAAAAATTATCGTTTCCGCATCGGATCGCCTCTGCCACTTTGTGAAGTGAAGCCACCTCACTCACTCCACCCACCTGACATGGCGTAAGCTTTTATCATTCCTTTTAGTTGTCAAAAGCTCGCCCTTTTCCCTCTTACAAAAACTAATGATCGATAGATGACCGGGTTTGGTTGTCGATCATGCTCATCGGTACATGACCATCACTTTACGAACCGTTCGCCTCCCACGAGGATTGTATTAACATAAGTGGGAGTTCAAGACCAGGCGAACAATAGAGGCAGAGATAGCCATTAAAGGGCGCTCATTTGGCTGCCTCCTTCCAAACAACATGCGCCTCCAAAATTATCTCTTCATTGTTACTCTCATTAGATCAAAGTTTTCTTTTCATTGATAATGTAATACCTTGCACTTTTAGAAATGGGAGATGGCTCGGGTGATGTACTTACAAGAATTTGAAGGAGATGTTCTTATGCTTTTTAAAGTGCTTTCAAGTTTTCACCTTTCTCCTCCCCCAAAAAAATACTGCAGCAATGCTGATTACAGTTATAATTGATTTCATTAAAAGGCACAAATGGAGTCCCTCCAATTCATTGTTCATACTAATTGAAGACTAGCGCTTGGAACGAGCTTTGAAAGTACCTGGTGATGTTGTCGACACGATGTTGAAAAAGGCACCCTCCCAAGATTTTCAAGGCCCAAGTATCTCATTTCTCACATGCATGGCTTCTCCTTTCGAATTCATTTTTGCCATTCAAGATCATCTCGTCATCAGAGAGACATTGTCTCTACTACCTTCCCAACAGTTTTATCCCTCTTCCTTTTTTCGAAGAATAATCAGAAATGTGTTTTTGTCAACGCCACACAGACTCGTTCTCTTTTAATGGAATTTGGGCTCAATCGACGAAAGTAGATCATCATCTCGAAATGCAAGATTTTGCATACAGAGCGTATCCCTCCCAAGTCCTAGACAATGTTTTTAGCGAGAATACTTAAGTGTGCACTTAAACTCTGTACATTTATACTTGTGCTTGCTCACATCATTATAATTTTCTTTGTCCAATTTTCAGCACTAGAAAATTGTGCACTAAAGAACGACTCTGAGAAATGAGTAGGTATGCACACGAGGTAAATAAGGATGATGATGAACACCTATGCGTGCGAGTCCCTCATCTCTCTCACTCAGTTCCTTCGCAATTTAATGAGAAACAGCGTGGGCCCACATAAGGGTAATGGGCACGGAATTATGGGCGCGTTATGTGGGTTTCTTGAAAAACTTGATGGTGGTAATTACGCATGATGTTCTCCTCACAATAAATGTGGTTGTTCAGAATCGGATGGAATGAAAAATGAGCAGTAAAATGCAAAGCAGATCTTGAAAATCATAAAAACCCACAAAAATACGGGGTAAATCTGGAGCTGTTTTGTTTGTAACGATTTTCTCTGTGTTTACATTTATATATCTTTTGTTTGTTTACGGATTTTATGTGTTTTAGGTTGTAATTTTATTATGATTTGTGAGGGGAAAATGAAGTCGATGGATGGATCGATGTACCATGATTTGGTTCCGTTCGACCCAGTTAGGAATAAGGGGAAAAGAAGTACATGCCGAATGATAGATAATGATGGGGATTAGTACGATGATCAACAATACTCCCAGTCCAATATATAACTCCTCCTTGTTTCGTCAAAAGAATGGGGATCAACCCTTCGTAAATTTTTTATTACCTGCTCGATTTTAAAGGAGTCATCAATCATATAACAGGGAAATTTGAATGGTTTAATTACTTCATCTATCAACCAGCCCCCGATTCACAAAAAACTGTTTAACAAAATCATTTTGGTTTTTGGTTCGATGGATGCAGTTAGCTTTAATTAGTGTACAAGATTTATTTGTTGTTGTTTGTAGCTTTAAATAAGGTTAGGTAAGTATGTTAGCTTCATAAAATAGCGGAAACTAAGTTCTCGCCGGTAGAGAATTGGAACATTCATAAACACTTCAATAAACGGAGTTGCATAAAGATAAAGGTCAATCTTTAATGGTGGTGGGTGTGATTTGATGCACGCAAATAGTAATACTCTCATGTAACAGATACGCTTATTTGAGCCGGTCTAAATTGGACGGAAATTATGCAAGTACATATAATACTACTAGTAACATTCTTACATTGTATATTATTTTCATGCCCGAACGATGAAAAACGGGCGGTTATGAAGCGTTAAGGCTTCTGCACGTTATTTTCTTCTAGAGCGCGATGATGCTACAGCGTTTTTAGCTGACGCTGGTTGATTCAATCCGAAATGAAACCATGACCTGCCGAAGGAATGCAGGAAAATCTGCTGAGCTGAGGTTTTAGATTTGATTGTTCTGGGACTTGTCTCCACTCAACCGTTTCCACTAATCTCAAAACGATTATTTCAGTCAGGGTTAAGATGCATGAAAGCGACCGCAAAAGCAAAGCTTGTAACATATTTACATGCTTATACATTTCAACCTCATTTATTTCATCCGATTTTAACTGCACATACATGGAAGTGCATTATATACCTTGTGTGTATGTTTATTTAGATATTTAGGCTCACTCAGTTTGTAATGAAAACAGGTAAAACAGTTTTCCTTCATTCCTTTCCGCTCGACCAACAACCATCCTTTTCCTCAACAGTTGGTCACATGATGTCTGAAACAAAAATTCTCATTGTATTCCCATTATAGCCGTTAGTTATTCCGCCTTGATTCATTTTTAATAGTGAAGTCTGAAACAAAACAAATCCTATATAAGCTTTTGGATGGGAGGAAGAAGGAATGAATACTTGATTTTGGGTACAACGAACTTGACGGAATGTTTTTTTTGCAATAAGTCGTTGATAACGAACTAATCACCATCATCGCATCGTAGGCATGGCCGAATCCATCTCTTGTCATGATGATGTGATGTGTGTTACGATTTTTTAAGTAAAAATTGCAATCTATCTACCTTACCCACCAGTTCTCATGCACCGTTCGAAGAAAGGAACGCTTGCCCGCGGTCGTAGTCAGTATTTGCTCTTGAAAATTACGGTGGCGTGGAAGGATAAGGGAGCACTTTTTATCAGCTTTAAACACGAGAGCGGATATTTCCTATCGCGTGAAAAGTAGCTTTTGACATTATGCATTAAGTAAAGGGGGTATTTTAGATTCGAATCTTTTGCAATCGACACCCAGTAACACACAAGAGGAGGGGGAAATTCTCTATATTCGTTTGACCGCAAGATATGAATGAATCTACCACCCCACCGCAAGAAGACGAAGGAAAGGTGGTGGTAGAACGAATAGTGGTATGGTGGTGGTGGTGTCGGTACTGCAGGGTGAGTGGCTAAGACGGATGGGTGGTGATAACAGAATAATAGCGAATGATAAATTGGATATTTTATATTTAATACGGTGCGTTGAAATAGGACACGGATTGTAGCTTTTCAGATTTACGGGTCAGGGGCACATAAAAATAAAACGTGGCGGCGGTCATATTTAATGTGAAGATTTATATTCGCCATCATGAGCTGCGTCGGCCATTAATAACGTTTTTAATTTGAAATCTTATCTGAATCTCGGAATGATTAAGAAAGTGGATAAAAACAACTGCGTTCAGCTCAGTCATCAGCAAAGCGGAAAGTGTGTCGGAAAAATTTCGCTTTGATTTTCAGCCATTAGCTAGTTCCTTGAAAACATTGTTCAGTGGAAATGAAAAAACAGGAGCTTTGACTTTCGAGCCTGCGCACTTCAATAGAGTTTCGAAACCTTGCCTTGCTTGGAGACTTTTCCTGACCGAGCCATAGTGAGTACTGACACTGACTCGCGCTACGCAGGCTTGATCAAGGCCAACTGACAGCGTCGCATAATGTTTTTTTTCTATTCTCAAGATTCATCATTGCAGATTAAAGTAGATTGTTCTTTTCCGGAAGGAAATCGTAATTTTGAAGGGTTTATTTCTGAATATTAAACCGATGGCTGCGTCCGTTTTTTATCAGTTTCAAGCACTTAATACGACGTTGACCTTAGTTATGGTCTTTAAATCCGTACCACACATCATCAATTTGTAGTTACATATATTTATAAAATATCACCACTCCTAAGATATAGCTTTGGTGCCATATGCGCACCCTCTACTCCCGATTCCCGACATTTGTGCTGGGTGCACCTGTACGAGAAAGGATTTTTGTCAAAGTCTATACCAGCCTGACTGACTCGTTATAAGAATAATAATGGACTCGAATATGTGTATTTCATTCCTTTGTTACTGTTCTAACAATGAAAAAATTAGCAGAACGGAAAAAGCGTTTGCATTATATTACATTACTTTTCAAGAAAAAATATACTTGACTTTCCCAAGATTCCTTTTCGTTCGGCAAATCAACAATTCATTTATGCATGGCTGTGCGCACGCCTCTTCAATTGAAATTCAAGGCAGGCAGTCAGTCGAGTGGATGGAGATAGATACGCATTTTCTACCACAAACGTCGTCGTTGACGAACACAAAAATAGCAGCGAGTAAAGAGGAGGAGGATGAAGATGATGGTCGTTCGTTATTGATGTGATATACCATGTTGAACATATTATTATATGCGTTATTCATGCTTTTATTTCTAATAATGCATTTTTATTCATTCCATTTCCTTCCTGTTGGCATTTTTAACTGTTTCGCCGTTACTTGAGAAGTACTACGTGTAGAGTTGGATTTATATGCGCGTAGAATAGTTTTGAGTTTTTATGCATGCAAAAATAGAATGAGCACTGTTAGCCCGCAACGGAGGACTAATGGGCTTGACTTCACTTATAGGTGAACAAGGAATACAAATAAATTGCTCGTCAATGTAAATTAAACTCATTGGCTACAAATAGTTGTAATTCATCAGATATATGAGATACGTTCATAAGCGACTTTGACGTTCGCATGGTTGGAAGGAAGGGACAAGTTTTCTTGAGGAAGATCAAGTCACCGCCACCTTTCCCCTTTGAAAAACACCTTCTATAAATATGTAATGTATGCTCGTTAAAACGATCCGGCTTCAGCTCAGATTCCGAAAGAGATGGATGACCTGTGACGAAGTGAACGGGCGAATTGGGTGGTAGCTCGTGTGGCCCTTCGATCACATGTCACATTCTGATGATCAGGTACGATAATTGACAGTAATGTTGCCATCAACGCAGTACACTTATTTGTAGAAAAAATGTCAGTGGTGTGTTGCGACTTATGTTGATTTGATTGGTTTGACGTCTGATTTAGCGCGATTAAGTGAGGAAATCGTTAAGAAAAAACAAAAGATTCACACATTCCCATTAATCAACTTGTCTGTTTTCTAGAGTGAAAAAACCGCATCCGTCATTCAAGAAGAGGTGCCTTCTAAGGTGCAATCGTTGGCGCACTTCTTCACATTCTTCTTCTTCTTTTCTCGCAAATTAAGGTAAAAGTTTTAGGTTTTTTTTTTATGTCGGAATCACAATGTTGATTTTATAGAAAGAAAGCTGTGTGTAGCTCTGATTGATTGAAAGTGATTCATTTAATGAGGAATAAAAGTGGTGGGGAGTTAGAAGTAGTTAGTATGGGAAATTATAGCTTGTCCGAAGAATTTTTTTTTGTGATTGACAGACAAGCAACCAAAGCAATGTCCTATGATTGGACAATCAAGACGTGTATTATCTTTTAAAACTATCTCTGAAGAAAATGTCTTTAAACGAAATATTTAAGTCGATGTAGTATATGCATAGGACGTAAGAACTGATGATGATGAGTACTACACTATACTATTATCATAACCTGCTCTGATCGGTGTTCCATTATGCAAATTAAATTACAAGAAATAAATCTCTATTTCTGTACATAAAATCAACAGTGCAATGCATTGGCACAACAATATAAATTATCAAACATATATATGCCGCTTGGTGTGCTTTATGTGTCCATTTTACTTTTCTTAACACCTAAAACTGCACGGGGAAAAGATCATACCAATAGCAATTATGGTAAAGCAGCAAAAAGTGTTACGCGTCCGCTCTCCGATGACATGATTGCGGGTTCGACCCGCGGTGCAGTTTTTGTTTATTTGTTGTTATGATTATTTTTTTTGTTTTTCTACTATTTCTACCCTCATACTCAATGCTCCTGCTGTTCATTCAAACTGCAGCGAGCGCAAAAGAGCCAGGCAAAGGAAACAGGTAGTTCACCAACCAGTTGCAGCAATTTTCCGTATTTTTTTAATGTAGAGACAGGTTTAATTAAAGGCGGGCTTAATTAAAGTTGAGGTGTAGTTAAAGCAGAGGTTTTGTAAAGCAGAAGTTTAATTAAAGGAGAGGTGTAGTTCAAGTTGAGGTGTAGTTAAAGCAGCAGCATTTAATTTTTTCAAGCCCTTCATTAATTTTCCAAAACTAGATACGCTGCAAGCCCTTCATCGAAGGGCCTTATAAGCTTGTTTTGTTATAATTTTTACTTCATGCTCCACAATCAAAATTGAAAAGAAGCAGAAAAAACTGTCGAAAAGCCCTAGCTTTCACATCAACATTAGCGTTTTTTGCTTGTGCTCCTTTTTTATGTGATGACAGTCCCCCAGTGATGAGTTGGCTAAAGCAGCCATCAAAAAAGATTCCAAGAAAGTGTAAATAATGAAGTAATTCTAGGGTGATGTGATGCGCATGGGGTGGTATCAGAAGTCCCGCAGTGATGAGTTGGCTAAAGCAGCCATCAAAAAAGATTCCAAGAAAGTGTAAATAATGAAGTAATTCTAGGGTGATGTGATGCGCATGGGGTGGTATCAGGCGAGGCAGTCAACCCTTCATGACAATTTACGACAGAACTAAATTGCAAATGAGTGCCTTTATTACAGGTGGAATTTATTTCCTCTGAAGGATGATGGTCTAAAACGAGTTATTATACGAGAGACACGATTGACCACCCCGAAATGCAGTAATAATAATGGAGGCAACTAGCATTTATTGTAACTGTGAATTAAACTGATGTGGAATATATTTGGCAATAGTAGTAGGTTTGATTTACTTAGCGTTTACTCAAATCTCAGGATCACAACAACACAAAAATGCAAATGCTTTGTAAACGAAGATCTGATGCGATGTTATCAGGAAGAGCAACACGAAAAAGACATTCTGGTGGTGGGGTGATGTGATGATGTCCTTTTGAAAATGAGCAAACGCATTAGAAACACTTCGAGTGCTGATTACTCCACTGATGAAACACATTGTTGAGCAGGATGAGCAAGGTATGGGCAAAGTCCGATGAAAAAATTGAACGACAATAGGCGCAGTGCAACAAGGCAGGCGATGATGAGGTAGGACGGATGCATCAGGGCGCACGATCCCCCACTTTAGAGGGTAAATATGCTCTCCCCAAATGAAAAGCTTTCCTCCTCATCGCAGTAATAATAATAATAATCAAGTTTAATGTGCAAAAAGTCATGATTGAACCATATGGCACTTGAGATTCGTTTAGAATATGAGCGTGTGTTGTGTTGGTGTGTGGAGAAAAAGGAACATGATAACTCATGAGCTCATGAGCAGGAACAAAGGGGAAGAGATTTTCAGAAATACTAAGTATTTAGGCATCCCAAATTCACCAAGGTGTATGTACATGATGTCGCCTATATAGGAACACGGAATAAAGATCGGATCGTGAGCGTAAATGAAGCCCGTTATTTATGTGATATCTTGTGGAGTTAAAATCTTTGTTCCTGACTCGAGAGCAGAAGAAATTAGCATAAAAGGCTTTTTTATTCTGTAAATCGTACGCAGGTACAAGAGCCAATTTTGGCGTTTCTTAAAATCCCAAATCTGTTTTCTCTTTGCATTAGAATCAGAAAAAAAGGGAAACGACTCGGTCGGCTTGGTTGGTCGGTCGTGTCATGTATTGTTTTACGAAGATGATGATGAGTGCGTAGTGGTAGTGGTGGTGAAGCAACTTTATATATTATCATTATCATTTTTAGTACGAACATAACGTGTAATAACAGAAATGGTTATAGCACTAATCATAATCTTTAATACCAGTTGGTTGGATTGGATGCGAGGGATAAAGGATGTGATGACGATGAGAAGGAGAGACTTCTACATTTCTTGGAGTGGAGTTTTTCTACCTCTGGTATCAGAGAGTTGGTCATCCGAGCGGATAATAATAATGTTCTAAAAATCTACTCTGCCATGTTCATGATGAGATTGAGAGAGTCATCAGAGCACGCTATATAGTACTACTTATTCATGTCGTATTTTCCCCCGAGTTCCTACTTGCCGTGCTAAGCCAGGTATGAAAGGGGTACGATAATGTAACACAATTTAGAAATAAAAAAAATATTCTGCATAAATGCAACTATTATGAAGTGGGAGGGAGGATGAGACAAAAATGACATAGTTTTTCATTTGTAATATAAAAAAGCTACTATCACGTGTGCTGCATCTATCTCTCTCCTCTCCACATGAGCGTTTTTTCTCTGAATATGAATATTCATTTGGACTTCATTCATTCATTCATCATGAGCGATTTAATTTGAAAAGAAAAAAATGGAAGAGCGTGTGACTGCGAGACGAAGGGCTGAATGAAGGGAAAGGGAGAAATGAGCATCTTCACATAGGCATAGGCGTAATCAGTGAATTTTCATCATTTTTTTAAACAGTGCCACAATCAACACACACTTGTTCTCCTCATTCTTCAGTAAGAGAGGAAAATTCAAGATTATTGTTACTTTTTTATGCCCACATTCATGTCAGAATTTTGATGATGATGATGATGATGATACTCAACAAAAGGTGGACAATTTACATGATATCTGCGGAGATGACGAGGCACGCTTGAGCCACACTCCACTCCATTTCCATTTTATTGGACTTAATACTCCGCTCACAAACGAAATGGCGATTGAGTTTGAAAAGCGCTGAAGCAACCAAGCCAAAATGTTAAGTTTTGCGTGAGCGTGTTATTTTCCTGACAGAATTTATTAATACTTGGGACTGGGTGCTAAATTTGCATATTACCACCAAGCTACGCTGCACACTCCACCGTTAAATCGAGGATCCTACATAAGTACTTATCTATCTGAACTGATAGAAGTACCGGAACGAATAGATAATATGGAGGAACATGAGATGGGCATGGGCAGACTTTCAAAATGCAGGATGGATGACACTATATGCACATTCGCCTCACTTCAGGGGGTTAAACGTTCCCTTCATTTGCACAGAAAAGGGATTTCTGAGTTTTTTTTGTATGATGAGCCCCATGTAGAGATCAGTGTACACACATACTTATACAATAGGGAAATTCTCCTTTCCCTCTGCGAGAGAAAAAAAGTTGGACATCGCTATCACAGTTCCTAAAATATTGGTTGAGAATGCTAATTAACTCAACAGCATCATCGCCAGCCGGCAAACATCACGGGGTAATAACACTTTAAAGCAAAATATGACTTTTTATCGCGCTCATATTTTCCCTCATACAAGGCGGACTTTGTGAGTTGCGCCCGACGCATTAAAGCAAAAATGCGGATGATCTTCGTGCAAGCAACAATCGTGGCATATGGCCTTTTGGTCGTGTGGTTTTGGCTTTGCGGATTTTAAAGAGACTTTCCTCGAAAACCATATTTTTATAGTCCCTGTAAACTGGTACCAAACCCAGATATAACATGTTCGGGGGAAAGAAGGCATCCTGTTTGTTCGTAAATTTGTAATGAATATTTGATTTGGCACTCGTTGAGTAAGCATTAATCAATCAATCAGAGGGAGAGAAAATGTGGCGTAGGAATTAAGGTTAGTGTACTAATGCTAGGTTTTTATACGAGCCAGCCAGCCCGAGGTCATTTCTCCTTTCGATATATTTGGTAAATTAATGACCCATAAGTCAATATCTTGAATGAAGTTTTGTACAAATATGGGATAGGAATTAAACACAACCACAAATTTTAAGCGTTTTAATTAGTCATCATTACACTAATTTATTACCTTTGCGAGAACTACGGTTCGCTAACTTTTCGTATAGAAAGTAGCAAAAAAAATTGGTGGGTTCTTCACCATTTTTTATATTTCCAATGCTTGTCAGCCTTGATTATCACTCGATGTTTTTGTTATGTTCAGTGCGCTTGCTCACGCTTAAGCGTGTGTACTTACTTGCTAAGCCCACATTACTTTTCGGTAGTACCTACGCATAATAATGAAACCAATTATTTTTACTTCTCTGCAATTCCTTTTCAAGTTCTTTAAAGATTGTTTTTAGAGACGATGATGATTAAAGTTGATGGAATCCGGTGATCTATGAGACTCGCACGGGAAGGGTGGTCATTAATTTCATTTATTTGGAAAAGGTAATGAATTGGAAATGTGCCCAGTGGTGAAAATTTGAATTTCGTATGCATAAATTCTACTTTGCTGACATCATGGCTGATGCTAGTCGAGGAAAAAATTGACCTAGAGCAGTTGCTCGTGCGTTAAAATACACAAAATATAAGATTGCCATTGTTAATCGCCCATAGTGCACAATGGCAGGGTGGTGAATCAAGGAGAAATGGAGGAGAGTCCTGCTCTTGAATTATCCAAGTATATTTTTTGCGACTACCTACAAGTTAAATTTTACACAACCTACTTAATTAATGTTTTTGAACAATATTTCGTCTTTTGTATGTCACTTAATGGCAAATCGTTTTTTCGACATGAGGGATTCGATATTTCATCGATGGCAGTGACAATTGCTGTAAAAAAAACCTGAAGGCTAAAGTTTACAAGGGCAAGAAGACTTTTCTCTGCAACTTTTGCAGATTTACAGTTTCACTCGAAAATTTATAGGATTTCTGACAGAAGTCCACATTAAATTATTTACACCAATGCTGACGATAAATCAAAGTCAGGTTTGAAAAAAGTAACACGATTTTTCCTTTATTATTACTCGCCGGAAAACCTGTTTTCGAATTCCGCAAAAAAAATTCGGCAATATGGCCAATAAGACCAATTTCAAATTACGAATGCTTTACGGCCAATAACTCACCTGAAAGTGATCATCACACATGCGATATTTATTTCCACTTAAGTAATTACCAAAACACAAGTCGTTGGCAATAATGAATAGGGAGTGGATGTGAATCGTATACTGGTCACCTACTTGACCCAACAGGAGAGAAAGAAGTAACGGTAGCCTCACATTAATGTTGTACATCCCCTATTTACTTAATTCCATCTGCTGTCTCCGATAAAGCAGAAGCAAAGTAACAAATCCTTCATGATTTCTCCAACAATGTGTCATTCTTGATCACTCCTGACTTTTTACTTCCTCTTATGGGATCCACTTTCTTAGGTCGTGCTTGTTTGCTCGTTGCTTTGATTTTTTCTGTCACATGCGTGCGCAAAGAACAATACAAGATGGATTTGTTGATGCTGATGAATATCATCATGATGATTATCACCACTTTCTGCATGCACGCCTGTGTCCGCACTTACTTATCTCCTTTTCTGGGCTGGTCATATTCATAAAATTCAATTAAGCATGTCCGACAATGAAACAAAGCTCGATGTCATGCATTATGCATTCAAATATGAGTCCTGTTAATTTCAATTTTCGAATTTTTCTGCGAAAACGGAAAAAGTGTCAGCTGAGAAGTTTCTCATTTGCAGATTAACTCATCCAAAAATGGGAATGGAAAAGGATTTTTTCCCCAATATTTTTTTTGACTATCACGCAACCACGCAAGGAGAAATGCTATAACCAAAGAGGTTACTACTCGAACTCGACCCAATCTCACGACCAAAAATTTTTAGTCAGATTTTCATATATCACGGGGGCAAGACGGTCTAACTCTAAGCAATTTAAAAAAATAAGGAGTTTTCATGAAAGGGTTTGCAGAATATTTACAATGCTGAATGCGTCGGTAGTATTAGTACTTCGATAGCTTTCTCTACAGGCAAATAGGTCCTTAATTATATGGCCAGTTGAAATTTCAAACGAATTCAAAACAATAAAGCTTTGCTCGTCTTACATTTATGGGTCTGTATGACAAACTCTTTTACGCAATAGTTTTCAAATTGCACTCGCAGAAAAATGCTTATCCTTGAGCTCTCAATTAAGGGAAATTGTCAAAGTCCTTGTATCACAATCACATTAATAGCTTATTTTC
>JAHZNH010000326.1:0-10367 GCA_027744355.1 Tyrannoseira gladiata
CTCAGTTACCTAATTTCCGTGTGACAGCAGCGCAACAAAAAAATTGTGCATAATATTTACTTTAGCAATGCATGACAGTGCATGCATGAAAGCTGACGGCGAAAAGTCTTATTTTTTTATCGTTACATTCAAGTAAAGAGTTGCATTATGTCATACAAAACGATTGAAAAAGAAATATGATGATGCGTAGTTTCAATTCACTTACTACAAATAGCATGTGGCATAGAGAATGTGCTGAATAAGGTTCTTAGTTAGTAGTTGGTGTTTGAGGAATAATGATGTCCAACACACATTTTTTAATTGTTATAAGCAAGCGCCCCGCACACAGCTCAGAACAATGAAGGATGGAGACTCTTCTGCATAACTCAAAAAACAGCATGCATGAATGACGTGCTGCACTTTCCTTAACATGCATTGTTCATGGTAGACACGTAAATATTTATTACGCACTGGTGTACGCATAAAGCTTTAATGTTACTATACAAGCATGTACGACGCTGCGGCACTATGGGATAAAAAAAATAAGGGCCGTTCCTTCCTCGATTTTGTTTTGCGCTTCAGCGGATTCTAGAAAAAAAGAAGAGTGCTCAGCTTTGGCTCATGACATAAAAAAGTAATTAAGTATTATGATGTGCGATAGTGCGACAACGCTGATTATGTAAGTGAGTACTAACAAAGGAGTTGGATCACTAATAACGGTAGCGTTCGTGGGACTGCGTAAGCTGGTCGACGAGCCTAAATTATTCATAAAAAATGTGTCACGAAATGAACGCAAAATGAGTAAGCCACTGCTATAGGATTGTCTTTTTCAGCAAGATTGGAATCGTCCACACCTTTGGTGCTGATCTTTTTCTAAATTTTTGCTGCAGTTTTTATGTACGGTTTCACTGAAGTGAACCTCGAGGGACTTAATGAATTGTGNAGGATTGTCTTTTTCCGCAAGATTGGAATCGTCCACACCTTTGGTGCTGATCTTTTTCTAAATTTTTGCTGCAGTTTTTATGTACGGTTTCACTGAAGTGAACCTCGAGGGACTTAATGAATTGTGAGAATTAATTCATGCGTAGCATAATTGGAAGCTGTCACAAATTTTCTAAACATACCCGGATTTTACTTACAACATAGATGTATTGTAGCCCCAATGGTAAATAATTAACGTGTCAGCCTCCGACATAATACTGCTGCAAGTCTGAATAAGTTAATGAATTGCAAAATCACTGACAAATTCAGCACCATTCGTGACGAGAGTTTTTCAAATGCTGGTCCGCAATTACGAGGACGTCATATTCATCCTAAACTCGATAGGAATGAGGTCAAAATTTTTCATGGTGCGTTGTCTGGCGGTGATGATGGCAAGCTGGTGAAGTTCTACTCTCGGTATCAGGGGAAAGACTTTGTTCCTTTTAGAAGAAAACTGGAAAGGAAGGATGCGGTACAAGCAAAATCATAGAGATGAGGCTGTGGTAGCACCAACGAAGGCCATGTCAGTTTCTTAGAATGGACTTACCTTCTTCACATTAGATTTCAAAATGTAACTGAATCAGTACGAATGTGAAATTTTTGCATGCTCTTTTCACATATCATTGGAATGAAACTGCAGAGATCATTAAAATCCAGTCATGAACCCAAGGTTGTGCTTTCTGTTCTAACGATTTTTAGGGATGGAATTTGCCTCATCAAGCCTCGTATTTTTATGTCGATGTGGCATTACAATGTTTTGCCAATTTGCTACGAGTTAATGAGTCATGAGTCATTTTTGCGGAGATCATGTTTTTTTCTTGGCATTGTTTTCGAAACCAGATCGGTCCTTCTTGATGACGAATGAAATTCCGGAGATTTGGGATTTATTCAATTTGATTCCTGGAAAATTGCAGGAAAAGTTACCTGGGATCGACTGAAATCGCAATCTTTTTTCACATTAGAATTCCGTTTTAATTAAAACGCTGTTTTTTTCGCCAACGAGCGTTTTCCTCAATCCAGTGATTCCTTCCTGTTTCTCCCGCAATGTCTGCCAAAAACGGTCTCATTTCTTTCATTAACACATGCCCATCAGAAAAAATATTATCTCTCGAGTGGCCAAGGGAGAAGAGGAGGAAGTGAAGCTTAAGTCCACTCACGTCATGCCGCATTCTTCTCCCCGGTATTGTACATCGCCCATGTAAGTATAAGTGCTTATTGTACTAACCAGCGTTTGTTTCAAGTTCTGAAGAACATGTTCATACGGCAGAATATTACCACTTATGTACTATTATGAAGTACGTATATTATTTTAGTCCATATTCCGGCCAAAAAGGACGCAAGGCTACTACTATTTTTTTCGCAAGTTTTTTACTTGTTTTCTCCATCTCTGCAGAGAATGCTGTGCTGGTGGAAAGGAAAAAGAGTCCATTATCTGCAACGATACTACTTTAGTGGACACTCAACCCAACCGAGTCTCCGTCCTCTTATCAGCTTCCTATTCCTACAGTAAACAAAACAACGCGATAAAAATGAGTGCTTGCGGCATGAGTAATTTTTTTCCCATATTTTCATGGAAAAAACTACTTCTGGTCTTCTGATGTGCTGATGATGATCTGCATTAAACTCAACTAACGAAATTAGTGATGTGTCATGTCACAAACACAACAATTTTCATACGGCTGAAATGAAACGCAACACTCGAATAGAGCGACTCACTTAATTCATTTATTATGCATTCAGAATAAAAAAAAACTCTTTCGACTCGTGTGTTGCTGTTGTTGTTGTGATGTTCTCACCCTCCCTCCCCACTTGCATAAAAAACAGGCATGGTTGTTTCATCATGAAAATGCCGAGCAAGCATGCATGAATACAAGCTTCTGAAAAAAAATCTACAATTTGAGCAGTTAATGTCTCTTCTGCAACCACTACTACCACTACCACCTCCTCCTTCGACAGTTAGAACTGCTGCAGAACGATCCAAAAGCGGTAGCAATAGCAGGAGCAGAAGACTTTTGAATCGAGTCCGAGTCCTTCCTTTGCTGTACAAGCGTAAGCTTGCGTTCATAATTAAGTAAGTATTTGCAGCAGGCTGAAGCAGGGAGCAAGTTCAAAGACCAGAGCAAATCCATCAATTGATGTTTTCGTGTGTACCTATGCCCGTAGTAATCTCACATGAACTGATGTGAGAATCGTACACCTTTCGGTGCATTCCTTTCCGTGCCATTGAAAATGCAAGATCACCATCACCATCATCATCTCCTCTCATGCTTTTTTCATGGCTCTCGTCTGCGTTTCAAACTTTTGCCATCCGTTTTCACCGTACAAGTACGCGGAAAGTTTACAACGGCAACAATTCCATACCACATCTTGTCTTGTCATAGTCATCATGATCATGATCATCATCATCGCCATCACCTCTATCGCGATGACCATCATCATCAACATCAGATTAAAGCTTAGCTCAGCTCCGTCTTTTGCTGGTTCGTTCACATCCCTCAACCTAGCTCAGCTCGCATCGCACTCCTTCTCTTCAACAGGGAGAAGCAAATTCGTTTCGTATGGTAGCAGCGAAAAAGTGCAGGAGTAATAGTATGCGTTGGATTGGATTGGATTTGGATTTACGAGGAGATTGAAGATTGACAAGTGCCTCCTACAACTTACCACCACCACTGCTGGTACTACGGTGTTTGTTCCCCATCCATTCATGATGTGTTTACCAGGAAGAGGTTTAGAAAATGCAGATGGGTACGTCGCGTTATTTTCTCACTCCTGAGCATTTCGATTGCATTACTTTCTTACTCCTTCTTCTGCGACCAGTATTAGGAGGCTTTTATTCGCGAGAATATGAGAAATCTAAGCAAAAAACCCCAGCTCGTAGTAATACTACGCAGGGATACTTCACTTCACAAGGAGAGATATGATCCATATGTACACACATTAGATTATATATTTGTTTGGGATACGGACTAAAGGGTAAGTTGAGCATCATATCATCATCATCATCATCACCTCCAACCATTTACTTAGGCTGACTCACAAAAAAGGAGAAACGAGATACTATTTTGTATGCTTGTGGAGCACTTGACTCGACTCAACTTCACTTCTTCAGTTTATGTGTGCATAAAAAATCCTTTAAATAATGTATATTTCAATGTACATTTCTCCCTTTTTTCCACGAAATAGCCAGCCAGCCACAAAGCTAAAGCTAACTTTGAATCCTTTGCAAGCACAGGAGATCTTCTCTTCCTCGTTTTTTAGGTTGGATATTGCTACTATCTCTGCTGAGCTTTTTTGTGGGACTCTGACTCTGACTGACTCGATCGGCTCTTGTTCACTCACTTACTGCTAGATTTAGATGAGAACTGTGTATGTACGAGATGAGGTGCATATAAATTGTGTGTATGTGTGTGGTGCATACAGTTCCCTTTTTATTCTTGGCTATGGCTGCATCACAACACTAAACTATATATATGCTACTCCATTCTGTTACATTTTGGTTGGACTCGTCATCATCATCATCACCACCATCATCCTCAACACCACCACCACCACGATACCAGAGCAGACCAGGCCAGGCAGAAGTTTTAGATGGAGGAAGGGAAAAAAAGGCATAGGCAGCAGTCAACTGAACTAAACTCTCCTGAAAGAAAATAGGAACGACCGAGCCGACCGTCGTCTCTTTTTACAATGTAATAATAGTGGTAAGTAGTACTAGTGGTAAAATGTAGAGTTTTCGTGAGGTATAGAATCGAGAAAAAAAAGAATACACAACATAGTAGAGAAGTGGAGTATTTTTTTTCAAGAGACAGAAAGATAGATACTCACACACGGGCGAAGACAAGAGAAGAAGAAGAAGAGTTCAACGAAAAGAAGGGACAAACCTAGCCCATATTTTTTTCGAAATATTTTGGAGTAATTGGACGAAAGATAATTTGTGAACAAAAGAAGCAGTCTTTTCATTATCAGAGAGACAGAAGGAGAAAAAAACTAATTCCCCAAAAATAGGGCTGTAGATTGGACTAGAGCGATCTAATGGATTCCGATTAAGTAAATAGTGTGCTTTTTTGTGATGGCCCATCAAGTCGTCCAAAACATGGGAAGAAATGAGATTTGACTCTGATTGGGGACAGTTCCTGGAAAGAACGGGGCTCCTTCAGTTGGAAATGCGAAGGTAGAGATGTAAGTAAAATAGTGGGGTTGACTTCAGATTCTTATTTTGAAATCGTATTCTCGCGAGAAGAGTGTCAACAGGAAGAGGGCGAGTGGAGTGATGGATTGGGGAGATAAAGAAGTGTTTGGCTTTGGAACTGCGTGAATAACATAATTTTCTAAAGACAAAGAACTCCTCTCGAAGGACGGAGTAAAGTATTTTTGAAGTTCAAAGGAGAGATAAAGAAGTGTTTGGCTTTGGAACTGCGTGAATAACATAATTTTCTAAAGACAAAGAACTCCTCTCGAAGGACGGAGTAAAGTATTTTTGAAGTTCAAAAAAGTAAGTGGAGAGATATTTTTGTGGGCGAGTCTCCATTTGTCCAATGCGGGGTTGAGGAGGTTCTGTCAAAAAAATGCGAAAGGGAAATATTTTTTGGTGAGTGAGAAGAGATACATGACGGTGGTGGAGAAAAAAAAGGTGCGTACATAATCTGTGGAGATAAGCAATGCCATTATTTTGACGTTGTGTGGTAGTGGGATTGCTATTAAATACGAGGAAAAAAATGGGGAACGGAAGTGTGTAAAAAAGCCTTTACTGAATTTATAAATACGCGTTCAGTTCATACTGTCCTACGTTTTCCCAACTAAAATAACTGCTCTGTTCCTGGATATTTCGAAAGAGGAAGTGGAAGAGGAGAGAGCTCATCACCATCATCATCAACAACAACATCAAGAGCACCGTCCTCCAGAATAGTAGATAGCATCATCATCCACCGAGTGGAAAAATATTTTTTACGTCAAAACCTAGATGACAAGTCAGTTTTGGATCTGTCCCAGGCCAGGGTGTGGTGGTGGCTTGTCATACGGGAAATAAGTAGTAATCAGGAGTTGTGAATATGATTATGATGATGTGATTGAATAAATGAATGTGTTCTCACCACACACTATCGCTTTCAATCTACAGCCACGGAAAAATCTGATAGGGTTACTAATTAAGTAGTACACCTTCATTACATCCGTCGCCGAATTCAATACAACGTGTCAAACGAAACTGGAATTGATATCATTCCGTAAAATTTTTTATAGAAATATCTCATCCTGTTCTGTGATCGTGAGCGTTCGACTACCCTACCTAAGATTTTTAAGATTGAAGAAGAAGCGGTGACCCATTCCTAAATATATAGTTCGCCACAATGGCGGGTAATATCAATTGCTCGTTGGATGATATCGACTTGGCTTCGTTGAAGGTAAGATAATTTGATTATGAAGAGGATATTTATGTAAACTGATATTTACTTATTTCAGCAGTTCAAGATTTAAAAAATTATTGAAGAGTGCAGAAAATGATGAAATGGGGAAAAATTATTCGAGCAAATGATTCAGTTTTGATGAATGTTTGCAGCAGCAAATTGCGCATTATAATTTTCTCAGAATTTTTTTCCAGCACTCACAATGTAAAGTTATATAAACGCATGATTTTGCATTGTGTTCAATGCTGATTAGCATTAAGATTAATCATCACCTCACCATGTAAGAGATATTGACCAAAATGAAACGGATATTCACTGCATGTTTTATTCGAACATTGTTGATTCGGTAAATCGATGAAAATTCATGCAGTGGCTTCATTGAAACTGGTTGAGTTAAATATAGTGGTACTGTGGCAGTCACAGTAATTGTGAAGATCCGTTGAAATGTTGACGCAACCGATAATTATGCCGAGATTACTCATCGCTCCGAAAGTTTGTCAGTGTTTGCGTTTGATGGGTTCATGCAATTTATTCCAACTTTTTACCTGTGCCGTTTATACATAAATTGACAGCGATGCAGTTCGTATTCATTCATCCCATTAAAATTTGGTTTCGCTGACAGAATGTTGCAATCAATGCAGGACAATAGCAATGCATCACTTGATTTCAAACCTATGCCAAAAATTTAAGTTAATGTGCATGAAAAAAACTGCATCACAATAATTATTATTATTCCAATAAAATTCGTGAAGGATCATTAATGAAGTTCCTACAGAGTTTTATGCGCATTGAAAAAGTAAATCTGTTGACAGCATCAATGGTACATATAGCTTAATATAGCGATTGCAACTGATTGTGAGCGAGTCAGTGAGTGATTCTCTACTATTCAAGAAAAAAACGCAGACTTTTCACTTTAATTTACAATTTTATTCAGATTGTTTACATGATTAGGGCTATTAAATTACAATCAAATTGCGTGCTTTCAACCAAAAATCTCTAATTTTTGGAGTACATTTTTGTGAGTAATGCACAATGCAATGCACTTATAAATATTTCATACATCCTCCTCAAAATTATTGTTGAGAACTCCACTCATTCATAAAAAAATATCGTCCGTCCGAGGCAAATCAAGCCAGAGGAAAGAGCAAAACAAAAAAAGTGAGTTAATCTTGTAATTTTATTTTTGGTGAAAATATCATAACATTCACGGTCATTTTCCTATAAATGCATGCCTTCGTAAATTCATAAATCTTTATAGTCTCCCCAAGAGCAATGCTGAGATGATGGTGGTGGTGGTGATGATGCCTTTTTGAAGAATTCATTCGATCCCATTTAGTTTCGCATTTTTGTCGGATATTGGGTATGTGGCCAATTTGAGAAGAAGCGTAGCGTGGGTCATCATCATCTTTCGTCTTTCCATTCCAAAACGAAGTAAGTTAGTACTTACCACCACTACCACCAAGAAAGAAGAAGACAATAAAAATATGCACTGCCAATATATCATTCTGGTGTTGATGATATTTTGGCGTTGGTGGAATGGCATCATGGTGTGTCGTGGAGGGGAGTGAAGTGGCGAAATTCCCTTTTTCAAGACGAAGGATGCAGATACATGTCAGTTATAAATAACCATAATCTTGAAAGAAATGTAGCAAAAATACGAGCAAAAAAAAGGATTCGGGATCCTTATTCATTGTCAGTCAGTCAGTGAGTCCTTACCCATTCTAATGAATGAGTAACCCTTGGGCAATGATAAAAACAAAAAGGGATTAA
Source organism: Tyrannoseira gladiata (assembly GCA_027744355.1). Lineage (NCBI taxonomy): Eukaryota > Metazoa > Arthropoda > Collembola > Entomobryomorpha > Entomobryidae > Tyrannoseira > Tyrannoseira gladiata. The sequence continues at coordinate 8,133 of JAHZNH010000326.1, forward strand.
TTGTTTTGAATGCGTTTTTAATATTTATGAATGATCTTCGCTGCACAAAAACTTTAGGCTTTGCTGGGCTGATAACATCCGGAGCGAAAGCTGTCGAGTTGAATGTTTTCATGATATACATCTCAGAAGACTTACTTTTTGCATGTTTAAGAAAATTCTTATCTCGAAAGATCGAAATATTGTGAAAATGATGAAGGTGGTGGTGGTGAACTCGAATTGTCAGATTGTAAAGCAAGCGTGCCATAGGAAAGTTACCTAGAATGATACTTTACGCGAGTGAGTATAAAATGTTTCCAGAAATTGAAAAGGAAAATCTGAGCAAATTAATGCTCATTTTCAAAAGCATTTAGCCATCCCATGCATCGTGAACGAGCTCGCAGGCCAATATATCATGCCAGTTTTACATGTGTCAAAAATTTTGAAAAAAATATGAATGAATTGAGTAATAATGATTGAAGAGCAAATTAGAAAGCATGATGGTTATTGATGTTTCTTAATTTTTATGGGGAATTTTTTATCACGTGGTAGAATGTATTTGTAGCCCATTCACCATGTTCTGATCAGAAGCAATGGCAAGTACGGATTAAATATTATTGCAACGAGTACGAATTCAAATTTCGAACATGCATACGAGAGTCCAAAGGCTTCGAGGATGCATTCCATTCAGCACATTATTGATAGATACAAGAATTTTAAACTTTTATAGATCAAATAGAGTTGTGTAGTCAGATTGACTTGCACGCTAGTAAAATCTAATGCAAAACAAGTTACATTCACACCACTCTTATTCTTGGCAAATGAAAATTCGATACAATTTACAATCAAGAGCAAAAATATTTAAGCCCAAGCCCAATGCTGCCTTGAATGATGTTTTTGCGAGGATTAAAAATGATATAATCTGAATGTTGCTTTTCAAAATTAATGCCTGATTCATATTGGATAGTACAGAACTATAATACTCCTTGCATTCTTGTCTAATTTGTGTTATCAGTAAAAATGTGCTGCAATCATACAGGGATCACATCATAGTATTATCTAAGTAGGTATTTACAATCGATAAAGTCGAGAGTTGCAATCATGTATGTTCAAAAAAAGGTTTCGGCCTTCACCACATATCCCCATCCTCTCCACTTGACTGCAATTTTCTATTCATTTTTTTCTCTATTTGTTGTAATCAGTAATCACCACTTTTGCGCGATTTACTCAACATCCATTCTCGAGAACCGATCTTGAAAAAAAAAGAAACTTGCTAATTTTCGAGGGATTACGTTGATGATATCCTAACTTACGACTTGACTTTTCATGCTGAAGTTTTTGTTCGTTCAGTCAAGAGTTACTCAAACGCTCGTATGGTATTTCTTATTTAAAAAAAATAATAATGACACATTTGCGCAAAAAAATCCGTCCGCCTCGTACTCATGAACCAGACGAAGTTCTATTATATGTAGTGTGATGTCGTAATTCAGTAAGTACCGCATTCACACACAAAATCTGATTTCAAAATGACAGCTTTTCGTCATCCCCAACATTCTTCAGGAGTATTAATTTAAGATGAATAAGGTATTTGGGCAAAGAAACCCCAATTCTTTGAAATGAAACGGGGGAGGAGATCCTTAATTTTTGTTGGCACTTGGAACTTTATGCTTAAATGTGAATTATTTAGGTCTCCTGTATCTATTTACTCTATAAGAAATTCAAGTTGGCGATGCGATGATCGTGTCTTGAATCAAGTTACATAGTTTAGTACTCACATCAGCTTCAAGGTTCGTGAGATTACACGGGTGCAACAACTACTCCACCTTCGTAACATTTCTTGGCCCTCAGAAGCCCGAGAAACGCGGTGCAACATGTAATTTGAAAATTGTGGTGCATCATCATCTCATCTCATTTCGAGAGAGATCCCGTTGCAGCCGAGCGATCTATGCAACTTAATCCCGCTGAACTACTACTACTACTATAGTACTTACTTCTCCTCCTTCGTTGTAATACTTTCTTTCAGTCTCGGCTGCTTTGGGTGAGTAGGTACATATGTTGTTCTTAAATATTGTATCAAATCTAGTCGTCGGAGCATTTCTTGAATATGTCCTTACATAAGATGGTGACAATGGCTGGGAACAAGTTACCGATATCGTTACAATTTAAAAGTACAGGAACTTTATTCGATAAAATGGGCATCATATGAAAGAACAGCTCAAGCACAATCTATATCGATTCAGTTTCGCATGCTCGATCCCA
>JAHZNH010000327.1:0-12570 GCA_027744355.1 Tyrannoseira gladiata
TCCGATTGTGCTCCACCAAACAATAAAAGTTGCCCATTCGCTAATCAGAAAATTACCTGTGATATTTACGAACTTACCCAGGTTTTAATTACTCCAGAGAAGGGGAATAGTACTAAATTCTCTGGTTGGATGGGAAAATTGCATTTTTTTCTACTGATGGAAACTTTGATGTGGGCATTGGTGGAACCCATCAATCGAAGAAATGAAGCGCGTTAATGCTTTATGAACTAATATATAAGGTTCTAGAAATCAAGTCAGGGAAAATTAGATACAGTGAATTCGTTTCTGTAGTTGAATTGACTTAATTTGAGCTACTTACTCAATCAAATCAGAATACCTTAAAAAGTTTCAATCAAAAGCCTTCAAAATTATGTCGACATCACCGGGCTTTGGGCCGACGTGCGGAAAAAGTTAAACAAATTATTTCTACCGTTGTCCTACTCTTTGAAAACTGCCTCTGGATGTAATTTGCGCCATAACACTGATGCTGTCCACAGATTTTCTTTGTTTAAGTTTTCCAGCGAAGCCAGCCATCCAGCTATGTCGTGACTCAAGGCTCAGGTCAAGTCACAATGCTTTATGCCATGTCACATCACGATTCCTTTCTAACCTCCGTCAAGTCAACAATTGTAAAACAAGCTGAAACTATCAACAAATATTTTCTCCCCGACTTGTTCATTCTTCAGGGGTACTAAAATGTCAGCCATAAACTTTCTGCAATCTTATACATTCATGGCAAAATATAATCATGATTTATTTGCAATTATGGCCCCCTCGCAAAAAATTAATTTTTCTGGAGGAGAGGAGGCCACAGTAAACATTCTCTAGTTAACTTTTCATGCCAGACAAATCCTAAATTATTACGGGAGACTTGGAAGGAGGTCCAACCTGTCCGGGGTAAGTCGTGCCTAGGCTGTCAAACTACCTATTTAAACTTTCTCCGGAACATGACACTTTCGTTCTCCTTTCAGATTTTCACATTACCAACTTCCGGCAGAAACTTTAAACTTAATATTTTCGCATTTGGAAGGGGCCGTTCATACACCACGTCTTCAAAATAATGCTTTCTGCAAGTTGTTCTTTTTCATCGGTCAAAATTCTGAAAAGCTCTGATCCGATCAATTGAGGAATATAAAATCACTCGTCACTTTTTTCGCAACTCAAGCGTAGCATTAAATATGAATAACCCCTTTCATAGGAAATTACATTTCGTAATTATGATCACGATCATGACCGTTCCATTCTTTTCTGGACTTTGAGCCTGCCTCCTGCAAATGAGCTTATCTAAACGGTCATGTTTTCCTTTTGTTTTACGTCTGAGATAAAAATGGGAGGTGGGCAATTAAAGTTTCGAATTTTCGATTGTTCCCGCGTCACATGAAACCCCTTGGGTTTTTGTGCACCTTCTTGTAAGCATTCTTTTGCAAATCACGCCAAGCAAATAATATTATTTTTGCACCATTGGTCTACTGTGAATTGTCGACATTCGTCATTCAACGTATTTTTTTCGCATGACCATTTCGCATTCACATTCCACGTACAATTTTTTTATCTGCCCTTTTTTATTGCCTACATTTCTCCTTCGCATGAAATTGTTTGTCCAACGGCGTAATTCAATTGTTTTTATTGTGGCTTGCAAAAAAAGTGTATACATGCAGGCAACCACCACAAACAAAAAAACTTCCAGTTTCCCGGTTCAGTGTTCAGTAGTTACGGTTTGTGAACTGTAATGCGGTTAGCCATGCCCTGGACCATTGTAAAAACTTTTTTTCGCAATTTAACGTATTAGGAACAATCAAGATAAGGGGAAGCCCACCATCCACTGGAACATGAACATTGCAAACAAAAAAAGGCGCAACAAAGGACTCGCTACAGCTTAGGGAATACAACAGTTATTTGGCTTTCTCATTGTTTTTAATGATATTTTTTCGCTTCTAGTAAAAACCCTAATAATATCTTGATTGTTGTGTTCCCCAGTTGTTTCGTGTAGATTTACTTTTCATATCGCGATTTTATAAAGAAAAACAAGTGTATTGTCCCTCTTGTCCGCCACCTATGTAATGGAAGTAAACTCTTGTTATAACGGTCAATAACGAATAAATGCAATTAAGAGACTACACCTAAATCGCACTTTTCCACTTTTCTTGTATTGGCTATTTTGTATTGTTTTATCCCTCAAATACACCTAACACAAAGGAAGGCAAGTTTGATTTGATTCTAGTAAATAAAAATTTTCACAAGCTTTTGATGATTGTCCACATTACATTTTTATTAGAGAAGTTACAGAGTTACGCTCAAAATGATATCGTCCGTTATAAAATGGCCATATTACACACCTGCCATTATAATCAGAGTTCTAATTTTTTCCTCGCAGCGTAGGTAAACTCAAACTCCCAATACGCTCTTTTATTCTCCTATAACTCTCTCCTTATTTCGTGTGTACTTTCCCCTTCAACAGGAGGTTTTTTCCCTCCTCCGGCTCCTTCGTTAACTCCATTTCCCTCAGCATTCTTCTTTTTTTCCTCTCCGTCTTTTTGTGCACAGCTAACTAGCAATCAATGTCTTCCAGGGCGAAATGACCATTTGCGTCCCACTACTACTACTACTTTCTCTCTCAACTCACTTACTCCTTCCTCCTTGTCTCCTTTTTTTTGCTAAACGAGAAGGTGTGTAATAAATTCAGCCCTCAAACAAACTAAGTGACTTCACCAGAGAAAGAAAACGCTCACTTTCGGAGGAAATCGATGACGGCCCTACAAACAAGCTCCAGCCTTAAAAACAGACTGGTTTAGTTAGTAGATTGAGTGGACCTTTTCTTTTCTCCCTGCAATCAAATGCAAGCACAAACACACACGCTAAACCAAGGCAAGTCAAACTCGACTCAAACAATCTCTTTGACTTCAATCCCTTCACCAAAAATCCTGATTTTTTTCCCTGGGTTTTTTTATTAAGGTGAGCAGTGAGCTTTTACATCGAACCATTCTCATGCATATTAGATTACACCGACCTTTCACTCACTCACTTTCTCGGTCAAGATTTATTACTTTTCCAACGGACACACGACTGGGAGCAAATACGAGGAGTAGTGAAAGTGAAGGCGAGCTAAAAAAAACACACTACCTTACCAACTGCGATGTTTGTGCAAGCAACATCTATTATTTGTAAGGAGGACGGAGCTCAGACCTGGAGCTCCAATTCCTTCTTCCTTTTTTTATGAAAGGTAAATGAAACGGAAATGTATTTTTGATCTGCTCCCTCCACCCAAAAAAAGAATAGTTTTTTCCTCGTTATTATCATCATTCACACATCTTACATCGCTTATTAATGAGGCTGCCATGCCATGCCATGCCATGCCATGCCACACCAAGCTACGTCAAAGGATGGGATGGAACAGGATGCCGCATTTCGAATATTCTGGAGGAGTCCTGCCTTAGTCGCGAAAAAAAATTGCATCGACTCGTGGCCACAGAGAGGCACTGTGGCCATCAGATACATCCTGAGAGCTGAAGGTAAGCTGGGGATGGCTTGGCATGGCATTTTTGGTTATTCCAGGAAGGGAAAAAAAGTGATCATTAAGTGTATTATGATCGCATCGGATCGTCATCATCATGCATCATCCTCCGCAGTCATCCATCCATTGGAATCCTATTATTTCCCCCTCCCAACCAAACATCGCATCCGTATCAACATCGGGAGTGAGTGAGCAACTGAGAGCTAGAGTTTTTGGTTGGGATGGTCTGGGCTGGCGTAACCATTCTCCTTAAATTACTTTTTTATGTAATGCGGTGGGTGAAGGTGGATAATTTTTTTCCGCTGCTGGAAAAGGGAAACCTGTTCAGGTCATTAACAACGTGGGTAAGCAAGGGATTTTTTTCTCATCTCTGAATGAGTGAGTATCTATCGCAGTATCTCAGGAAAATGAACTTTTTCCGGGAGAATGTATTAATGCCCAGGTTGCTCATTCTATCCGGTTTCCTTTGGCTGGATTCATTTGAATGCGGAAGAGAGGCAGAGGCAACACGAGCTTAGTTAAAGTTCACTTTCGGATATATTTTTAGTTGGTTTGGCATTAGCGTTATTAAGTGAGTGGAATCCTATTTGATCCTTAGAAAATCCCACGGACTTGACGATGAGAGAAGTTTTTTTTTTCGCTACCCTCCAACTCCACGGAAAGCTCAGCATGGAGCCCGGCCAAAGCTGGAATGGTGGGTGGGTGGGTGGTTGGTAGGTTGTAGGAAGGGAAGTGCGAGTTGGAAGTAATATAATAATGAGAATGGCCGTAAAAACAAAAGAACAATGAAACGTACAACCACGCGGAGCAGAGCAAGATATAAAGGCTGGCTGGAGCCGGAGTTGAGGGCCAATGCTTTTTACGTAATCTTGTATTCTCATTCCCGTTTCCTAGCCACGAGACCAAGACCGACCAGACCACTCCACTATTTATCTACAACGGGAGCCAGTGGTCAATGCCGAGATGGTCTATTCATTTTCAGGAGCAACACTTCATTTCAGGAATTTTCTTCGGGAAGAGGGAAAATGGGCAATAATGAAGAGAAAATACTGGACTGAACTAAACTTCACTCCACATGGGTTTCGTTTGTCCAGTCTCCAGAAGGAATGGACTCCACTAGTTCACTTCATTTTACAAAAAAATAAAGTGAGCATCAAATCCACCACTGGGGTGCTGGAATGAAAGCTTTTTTTGTTTTTCTATTTCATTCATTGCCTTACACAGTTACTCCGAAAATGAAATGAATGCGATGAGCGGGATGAGTGGAAGCCGTTGTTTTGTTATGGAGTGTAAGGAAGTAAGTAGTTTTCTGGCTTCCAGCTTTTTGTCTGGGGATGCCGGACTGATTGAGAATGAGTGAGTTTTGCGGTTTCTGATTTTATTATTTTGCCTAAGCATCCCCCACTCGCGAAAATGAGACAGTTGGACAGACGGATGCGCATAATGATGATCAGCAGGGAAGCCAAGTCTGACAACGGCCGAAGAGGTTGGGCATCTGTATCTTCCTCCCTTCCAAAGGAATTTTTTCCTCCGAGGATTTTGGTCTGCTTGGATTAGTCAGGGCTTTTTAGTGCTGATAATCCCATCAAAAAATGCTCTTGGGGCATGGGCTACATAGGGAAAATGAAAGGATGGTGACTACAGCTTAGCTCATTTTTTAGAGCTTTCCCTTGTTAATTTGCAAGCTGGACTTAAATAAAATCAATATGGAACTACACAGTCGTCTCTAGTCTTCAATAGATCTATCTGATTATGCAAACTAGGAAGGATTAATTACGACTTTAAATAAGGCTAGATCAGTACCCAGAGTTCATTATATTTAATTACTTCTGGAGAGAGAATGGTGCATTGTCGAGCTAGGACGATTACTTTCACTAGCATTTTTTCGTAGGTTTAATCTCGAAATATTTCGTATCTTTGTACTCCCGCATGGAAAAGTACCGTATTTCCGGGAATTGAAAACCCTTCCTATTTAAATACACCAAGGACCTTCATAAAGATTGTGATTATGGTTTTTATGGTTTGCTCTGCAAATACGGAAAGGGATAAGTTAGCTCTGGCGTCACGATGCTATATAGCCTTCCTTTATTTAAATAACTTTTATTGACGAACCATTAAATAAACCGATATACACCTGCTTCTACTTCAGCGTGCCAGGGCCAAACTTTTAATTAAACAGTAAAGCGTTTGAAATATTTACATGTAAATAAATGTCAACCCTGCCGAAAAGAATAGTAGATATCCACTGCCACTTTATCCTGTATCCACTTTAATGATGCCCTTTATATTCTATTGTAAAAGTAAAATATCGACGAATCTTTCCACTGAAAAATTAACGAACTTCAATGATGTAGCCATCTCCACAAAATTATTCAATCCCAGGGCAACTTTAAATTGGCGAGAATGACCTCCTGGTTTTTTCCCATTCCTTTATCATCCTTGATTTCTTCGCGAACCATCTACGTATTTTGATCTTATGCAGGGTCTCAACTCCCTTCTGGTGAATTGAGCCAGCCAATCCGTAGATGACTATCGTCATCCAAAAGCACTCCGTCAGATACAGGACATTCCAAATGTGAAACGGCATAGGAAGTGAGACATTCCCCGTGAGACTTTTGAACAGAATATATGCCATGCAGGTCTGTAGCACAGAAACGGCAGCTACAATGTAAAACAGCACCTTGATATGAGCGATGTTGAATATCACCGAGAAAATTTGCAGTCGCCGGTAGAATAGCGTCATACTCTGAAGCTCGTGCAAGTCTCCGTGAAATTTTCTGAAATTTGAAATCCGACTCTTATATAATATCACTATTCAAAGAGAAACTTATTCGAAATCTCATGTTACCCCAGGAACACATTTTGCAGTGCCTTTAGACACACGCATCCCGCGTAGATATGGATGGACATTAGCGTGCCAACCCTGAAAAATACGAGCCAAATGATGTAATGAATTGTGCTGTACACCAAGAACACGACCGCCCTTCCAATACCATCCTCCCAGTGACACAATTTCAGCGCCTCATTCATATCCGCGAACATGTTGGGACTTCTACAGGGCAATATTCCGCTCACCGCCCCGAGCAAAAACGGATAGATATTCCCTCCAAATATGAATGCTTCAATTACAAATTTCGTGAGTGGTTGTTTGCAAACTTGCTGGCAAGGATTTGAGTCCCGCCGCTCCTCCATCATCATTCTATTAAAGAATACAGCACACTCCATCCGATTCTCGACTACACACCAGAGGCATGTCGCCACCGAAACAGAGGCGATGTAAGCTGTAAGAGCCATGGTGCATTCCTCCAATCTGCCTTCATTCTTTGCCTGGTATGCTCTCCACAACATGCTTAGTGCGTAAATGGGCAATACCACTTACCAAAATTTCCATGCCATCCCCAAAGGCTTGACAACGATTTGCAGACTACTGTCGCACCACTTGAACGGCAGTCCCGGGCAGAACCACAGATATTTTATTCGCTCNTACCACTTCCCAAAATTTCCATGACACCCCCAAGGGCTTGACTACGATTTGCAGAGTACTGTCGCACCACTTGAACGGCAGTCCCGGGCAGAACCACAGATACTTTATTCGCTCCCTGTAAATCTTCTTGAAGCTAGAAAGAGCCCCAATCGAAGACAGCATGATGAATTTTACGATTTTTCTTGATTCCGTACTTATCCTCAGCGGCCTCTAATGAATTCAATTTGTAAAATCTTTACTGGATTCTGCTTTTAAATTATTCCTCGGAAGGATACTCGTAAACTATGGATGAATGCAATATTCGTCTATTGTTTTGAGGATCTATTGTTCCGAGTCGCTCTTAATGAGAATGAGAGAACTTTTGTACTTATCCTCAGCGGCCTCTAATGAATTCAATTTGTAAAATCTTTACTGGATTCTGCTTTTAAATTATTCCTCGGAAGGATACTCGTAAACTAAAGTTGTTTCGCGCTTCGACCAGTAAGTAATGTCACCTTACTCAGGATGGTTATATGATCATTAATTATGGACGCGAAAATATTCCCAGCCAGCCTTTGTCGTGTTAACTTACTCTTAGGGTTTTAGACTTTGCTTAGAGATTCCTACTTATCAAAACTTAAATAACATCCTCATCCTACAACAAATAAACCATATATATTTTCGTGCTACTGATAAAATTTTCACGCTGCTTTACAATATGCTGTAGAAATAAAGTTTTACTCTAAAATTACCCAATTCGAGTTAATCTTAAATCGCACCATCAATACGTATCTGTACTTACTCCTCCTGTAATTAAACACAAAATTTAAGTTTTAAGCTATTGCCACATGCTCAGTCATTCCTTTTTAAACTCCCTGACTGCAAATTAAAATGCCCATTTGATGAGCGATGAGCTTACTTTTAGCGAAAATTATAATATTCAATTCAAAATCAAATCAAGCTCATAAACCCGAACCCCCAAAGCATTCGTCATTGCATTGCTTTCAGCTTGAGAGTAAATACTTATCTACCTGTAGAGAATTCTCCCGTGTAAGTACCAAGTCGATAATGACTGGGAGATTCCTTCACTCCATTCTAAAAATTTTGTACTTCGATCCCTTCTATATTTATTCTCTAATCCATATGGCTTCTGCTTTCATCCCGTTGCCTCTTGCCTCCTCCGCACAAAAGTTCTCTCATTCTCATTAAGAGCGACTCGGAACAATAGATCCTCAAAACAATAGACGAATATTGCATTCATCCATTCCACTCATTCCAACCACCCACCCATGCCGGAAGACAATGCAACATTTTTCCCTATGCATTTTATTACCTTCTCTTCTCCAAAAAAATATTTAATCTTCTTCGCTCTTTCCCTTCACAATAATGCAGTGCAATCCCAACTCCAGCTCCAACCCTTGATTCAAAATCCACTGTCAGCCTTGCCGGCGGGACTTTATTACGGAGCCTGGGGATTTTCTCCATTTCACATTTCACTCCTTTTGTCTACCTCCAGCACATCTATCTATCTATTCAGCTTTCAGTTCCGAATCCGTGCAAGTGCAGCTTTGAAATCTATCTCCAACATTTCAAAATCTTTGAAGCTCTGCAGGCCCCATCCACCTACACAAGCTTGATGTCATCATCATCATCATCATCGTCAGGAATTTCACTGCTCCAAAGGAAGTCCCATGTAGTATTTAGTAGTCATTGTCTTTCGTAATTACAGCCCGAGTCTTATTGCATCCCGAGTACAGAATCGATTTTTCCATCTGCAGGTACAAAACGATTCTTATCTTGATTAAAAATCCTGAAAATTGGAATTAAATATCGCGATCCCATCCTCATCTTCCATAGCTCCCCTCTTCCCTCCTTTCCGTATTATCGGGACGACAAACGATAAACTTGATTATGAGTTCCGGGGTCCTCTCCCCACAGTACTTCCCCTTTGGAAGAAAGAGCAACATCGCGCGAGCCATCAAACTACTACAAAACTTCTCATATTATCTCCCTAATAGCAATTTTCCCCGATGTTCTTATTTTCTCCGGGAGAGAAATGACTTTTTTCCTCCTCTCGCATTACTCGGGCTTTCCCCAGCCAAGCCAAGTTGAGCCAGGAGCCCAAAAACCCAAAACTACATAGAACCCAGTAAATTTTTTTTTCTTGCTCGCCATTAATGTAATTTTCATTTTTCTTCGAGCCAGCTCAGCTCCAGTCATCTCATCGTNTTTTTCTTGCTCGCCATTAATGTAATTTTCATTTTTCTTCGAGCCAGCTCAGCTCCAGTCATCTCATCGTAGTCATCGCCCTCTCGATGGTGGACCCTCTCGACTCCCTCACAATTTTTTCCATTTCCTCGAGTGTCAGGAAATCACAATAAATGTCTCAAAGATTGGCCAATATATCTCACTTCTTGCCTTCCGCCGTATCATCATCATCATCGCAATCACCATCACCTCAAGCCCAGTAATATCAACAAACACACAACAAGAGCACTAGACTACACGCTTGTACATTAAAAGCCGGAATAACGTATGATGACCACTACATTACATTGCATTGCATTACATTATATTGCACAAATCCCTTTCTCCCTCCAAAAAATAAGCCATACTCCTCAAAAAACTTTTTTCCAGCTAGCCATGCAGGTTTACTCCAGGAGTTTTTGCTTTCCTCCACATCCACTTCCACTCCCTCCGCATTTTTCATTGCTTTCCTCCGTCGTTAATGCGCCTCCACAGTAAATGGGGAAAGTCGATTTCCTCATCCACATCAGATCGTTTCGCTGCATTGAACCGAGCTCAGTTGCGTTGCGTTGCATTCTGAATTGCACTTTCATTTTCTCCACTGCACTAGTCCAACTAGCCAGTCTCACATTCAGGATATATTATTCCAGGGGCTGAATCCAGCTCCTACATTTTCGTCTCCCCTTCCTCGTTCATTACCTTCGCGGGAGCGGGATCCATTCAGCCATTTATATTTATACCTTTACGTGCACCGCATCCTTTACTAGGCGACTAAGCCCCGGATGAAGGTAAGTGAAGTGATGGAACAACAAAACAAAAACCTAATGTTTTCCAAAAATTACGAGCAGGAGCGAGCGAGACGCATCATTGCGTGTTCCTTCCATCTCCATCCTCATAAGCCATCATGAATGCACTCCAAACATGCAACCAGCCTCATCCTCTTCTCTCAATGCAGGATTGGATTCTTGACTCCAGAATCCTCAGCGCTTATTCTCTCTCTCCTTCGGGTTTCTGGATCAGCATAATATGCTCATCATCATCGCCATTGTGAAATCCAAATCATGCATTGCATTGCCTTGGATTCAGGCAGGGTGTATTTTTTAACGCTCCCTGGCATATTCTCGTGCTCATCCTTTTCCTGACTTTCTGAAGTTCGTGCATAATTCAGGAGAATGCAACGCAACGCGTCCCCTGAACGAGCGAGGGATTTCACACGATTCACGTTCGCATCCACACAATCTCCCGAAAAAAAGGATGGGGGTATTTAGGTTATAACTTTCATTACCTCCTCCGTGCATCCCCACCCCTGAAGACGACGAAGTCAAGAGAAGACAAGACAATGTGTGCGAACATCACGTACAGATTTTTTTTATCTTTTGGAGGGAGGGGATGCTCGCCCGCATGATACAATTTCTCCTCTTCCTGAAAAAAAAAACTTTCTCTGGATCACACGAGCACGAACTAGACCACTTTCGTTTGCATCCCCATCCCCGACTTTTTTTTCCGTGTCATAAATGTGTAATGCAAATGCGGGGGTTGTGTAGATTGCCGAGCGTTGTGGAATCTAATTCTAAGCTCCACTCCTGGAAAAAAAATGTATCCAGTGGTGGTGGGGTTGGAGGGAGGGTGGGTGTTAGGCTGGTGATTTTGATGGTTCTCTCTTCTGCGTGATTGCGCATCTTCCCGGATAAAAAAACGGGATGGGTGGTTGACTGAATGAGTGACTGAGCAGTATGGCATATTGGCTCCGGTCGTAAGACTTCCAGTCCCAGTACTTACTCAGGTAATATTTCAGCATTTAAACTTGATGGGAATTCATGAGCAGCTGAGCTCCTCTCCAAGACGTGGCAATAAGGAGCAACTAAACTAGCATCACTTCAACTTGACATTCGCACAACTACCAATACTACTGCCATTCATGATTTTGGGGGGATTTCCCCGAAAAGGAAAGACATTTTTTATATGCCCCGATAAATTCTACGAGATTTCGGTGATTGTCAAGTGAAAGGGAGAAAAAAAGTTTCTGAAGGAAAAGGGAAGGTCTCCCTTCTTCGATCTCTTCCTCCGATTCAGATTTTTTTGTCAATTTTTTCCTATCTGGATGAGTCTCCAGGCCCCGAGTTATTTCCAGAAAATTGCGGTCGCTTTTCTGCATGTAAATTTCCAATTTCCTGCTTTATTACTGGAACGAAATGACACAGGGAGTGGGAGAGGAAGGGTTTAAAATTGGAAACAAAGTCTTCATGTCGATTTTGTTCATGCACCAAACTCCCACAATGTTGTCGTTGGGTGTACGTACTTGTACTTATGTACCAAATTTGTTCCGCTGGAGCAGGCTCATCCAACAGGAACTGGATATTGGTGCACAGAGGTACATTAGATCCGCTCATGACATGCAAATCGGACTGAACTGAGGGAATGGTATTATTTTTGGCTTTGGATTTGAAACAATAATACAGACCATCAAGGCAACAGCAGTCGTTTAATTTAAAAAATGGTTTTAATCTCCACGTCGAAAACTCCAAGTTGATAAAAACTTCTGTCAATAATCCTGTGGCGGAGCCTTTCATTAACTGGGGAACATTCATCAGTCCAACCCTCCCAAACAAGAGGATCGAGTCTGCAAAAATCCCAGGATCGTATTTTTTGCCAATGGAGTAATGAATCCGAATCGGAATATAGTTCTGTAGCGTTGTGCTGAATCCTCAATCAAAAGTCCGAATCTGACGGGAGGGAGGAAGTGAAAGCAGAGTAGAATTGATGAGTACTAGTGCTCCCTGTTCCCCTGAAAAACTTCCTGTTTCCGAGCATCCTTCAAATTGTCAATCAGTTCACGTCCAAGCTCCAAGCGCTTCAGCTAACTGAACTGGGTATATAGAACCGGCCGTTTCAACAATTCCACGGTGGAGTCATCACGGTAGTTGGTGGTCGTTATTCCTTGTTCCAGGGTCCTGCAAACTCCTCTCCAGGAGGAAAATGTTAGCTCCGAAGTAATTAGAATGCTGGATGCGTCCGTCCCATCCCATCCATTTCTCCGCGCCGTTTAAGATCAAGCAGAAACTCCAGTTTCGGGAGTGAATATTGAAGAGCGGGTCCCGGGTTCCGAATTCATTTTGAATAATATTTTTTTTTCAAGGGAAGAATTGTCATTGTCACTGAGAACCAATAATGAACAGAATAAGGGTGTATGCACACCATATAGTCAGCCCCTCTTTACTCCCATTTTGTTTCCGGAAATTAGAAAATGATGTCGTTTTATGCTGTTTTCGGAAGCATCAATAAAACCTAATTCATGATGATTGCCTCCAAGAAATTACTTACCAGAGGCTTGAGCTTACATGGTGCGACC
>JAHZNH010000328.1:0-10306 GCA_027744355.1 Tyrannoseira gladiata
TAAACCCAGAGATACAAAAGTTCTAACTAGTACGATGAGAAGAAAGGGGATCCCGTGTCCAACGGAGAGAAATTAAGGAAGCTGCAAGGTTAATTAAAGTGCTACGTATTAACTTCTGCTTACTTTGATAGAAAATGAAAACGGCAAAGTACATATTAATCGACAAATTGAACGCATAAAAACGACTTATATATGTAATGTAGCAGCCTCAGTAGGTCATAGAAGACATGAGGTGAAAATGGATTCGATTTGAGGCACGCATACATGAATAGAAGTTGCTCAATTCGATAAGATAAAGGCAGAAAGGGCGCTAGCATAGTGCTTGCCAGTGAGTTTTTTGTCTGCATGAAATAATCATGACTAAGCAAACCTGTATCAGTACTATCTCTCTCGGGTTTTACAAAGAAATCAAGAATTCGCTGGTTTCATTTTGCAACCCACCCGGTATAATCCCTCCCTTAGTCTGATGCAATATTTGCTTGCGTAGAATCATCATTATTATCGGCAAAAACACCTATCTATCATATAAATGCGAGGGGAGGTTTGTTTATACAACTCTTCAATATTTTTTTCTCTTGCTGTCAAATCAAAAGATCGATAACAGAGGAAATAGCAGTAGACAGGGCACGGAGTGAGGCAAAAGAAAAGGAAATATTCAACATGTTTTACCATGAAATTCCAACGTGAAGTCAATTCATCGATGGCTTGTTTTCCCCACTTCACATGGATGTTCCCATAATTAGATGAACTTTTCGAGTGGAAACTCTCCATTGGGGTATAATGACGTTTGATATCGGCATGTGAAGCAAGGAAAGAAAGAGATTTTTCGGGTTTCCTCAACATCATGACACATACATAGGTATAATATAATGCAAGCAGTTGGAGAAGTTTGTTTGCTTGCCTTTTCCCAGCCGATGAAAGGGAGAGGGAGGTGGAAAAAACTACATGGAAACTATCATTTTGCAAAAGGACCCTTTCGCGTTTTCGAAATTCGAAATACTTATGCTTTTTTTCGTTCCCTTGATATAACTTTAGACTGCATGAGGCTACCATGTGACAATACTTCGTTGGCATCACTCAACTCTCATATTCTATTTCCAAATTACCAACACATTAAAACACAAATAATGTCAACAAAATGCTCGTACAAATCAGAGAAGACTGTTTTCAATTATTATGCTTACGCAAGCTAGTTATGAAATGTAATGGGTTTTGTTTGGAAGAATTCTATTTGTACACAGTTGTTTTGTTATTTTTAAAAATATGAAGCAATGATTCGTAATTAAATAGCGAGTAGTGAAGCACAGCTTGGCTTATTACTATCACCTGTTCTAATGAGGCAATTAAACACTTCACTTTGCAAAAAGTTGAATCTATTTATAATCAAAACTTTCTGCATCTAACATTTCTAAGTAAGTGGCGCTTACAAATGATCACCTCTTATTTGCAAGCTATGAAACGTAGTTAGAATCTTCGAAAGCGAATCCACTCTTGTATTGCGAAGAAATTATGCTGTCACGTTCGTAAATAGGTTCGTAACTGTCATTTATGGGCAAAATAGATACTTTCCTTAACTTTCATCACATCGTTCAGTTGATGTTTTCATGTCGACTGATATTCAATTCAAACCTGTACACAGTCTGTTACTATCGTCAATTCTTTCAAGAGAAGAGCCAGGTTTTTGTTTAGTGTGCCTACATATACAGCGTTTTTCTGAATAATTTGTAGGTTTTAAATGCAAGGGGGAAAATGGTAAACTGCTCTTCATGAAACTCGAATTCGAGATTGTGTGTTTTGGTGGCCGTTTAGTGCTTCTTTCCTGAAAGTGTTCAAAAACTGGTGTGGTGTCAGTCACTGTCTCGGATGACAAGGCAAAGTGATGAAAGTAGTAGAGCTACAAGTGCCTTCTTCGATCTTTTGTACTGTTTGTATTTACTTAAGAGCGCTACATGTTTCCCCGAAACATAATAAGATGATATACTTATGTATATACTTATAGTGATATATTTGCACGTTCACAATGCTATGCCACAGCACAATACTATAGAATTTAGATAGTTACTTACTTAGTTATAATGAATGCAACCGTAGTCAGTCTTCCATGAAAACGTTAAGTTTTCTAGTAGCTGTTCAACTAATCCAAAGACGTTTTGTAGAAATGACAAGAAAAGATTCTTGGTTCTCAACCTACATTATATTAGTTCCGTGTGCGTTTTTTTTTCAAAAGTTTTACCTCTCTCATGAAGCGAAATACTCTCCGCTCAGCACTGAGATCCAATTTATTATTACGCATGGGAAGCAGTTTAGAAATGTAGCACGCTTGCACTTGTGTTTGATGGGCACCAACGAACCCTTCCGTGACGATGACTTTATGAGTGGACGCATGAAAATCTTCAACAAAGTAGCAATACGTACCGATGTTCGAATATTTGTGCGTAAAATGGGTAAAGCTGAAATATTTATGTCATTCAAGAAATCGATCGGGTAAAAAATCTTTTAAAATGCTATTTCCGCAAAAAAAGGTAGAGTATCTTCCTTGAAATTGTTGTAGATATACGACTGATAAATCAAAATTTAATCGAGCATCTTAAAAAGTGTCTGTCCAACTACCGGATGGATGGACAAATTAGACATGACCCAATTGGAAATATTAAAGACGCGTCATTTCCAGCGTAATAAGAATGGAGAAGACTTTGAGCCCGGCTTATGCTCAGTCGTGCATATTTGATACTCACGTAGTCTCTTGTTCTCTCACCTTATGGAAAGAGTGTAGATGGGGGGTGGTGTGGAGGTAAAACTTTTTTTCAATATTTTTATAACTTGCATTCAAGTTGTTTTGAGCGAGGATCGGAAGATTCTTGTTATTCATGTCATGGCTGTTAACGTTGAATGCAAAAATATAGGAGTACTACACATGCATACGTTGAACTACTTAATGCATATAAATGACTGTTTAGGTACAAAAAAAGCGTGTGCTAAGGAAGGGGAAACATGCGACGTGGTGAAGTGAAAGATAGTAAAGAAAGTAAATAAAGCAACTAAAACCTATCCGCAAAAGGAACATGCTTCATCTACATCTACTTATTTTAGTAACCCACAGAATAATTTTTCATGCAAGTTTGCGACATACGTAACAGAATCCGTGCCAGTCAGAAAAGCATGTCGCCTAAATATATTTGTTACGACTGCTTATGAACTCGTCATGACTGAACGTTTGTGACTGAGTTATTATTTTTATTTCTAAGCTAATGGTTTTCTTTTTCACCCTATCGGGGTGTGTCGAGATTCTAAGAAACTGTGTCAAAAATGATTCAAATGCTGCAAATCATAACAAGTTGAATAGTGTAAAATGCTGGGCCTTAATAGTGTTGGAAATTTTCAAAACTTTATGAATCAAAAAGAAAAAAGAAAGAACTCTGGAACGAATTTTTTAATAGGTTTGTGTGCTCGTGCTGGTAATGAAGAGGTTTCCATTCGTTTTACCGAACCCACAATCCAACTAAACTTTTACCACCACCACGAGTCTTTGAGAAAAGAGAAAAATTCTCCTTTTGGAAGCATGCTTTGTTTTGCAGAGTCTCGGCTTCTAACTCCCATATGAATATTAGGAATTCCCCTACCGGAGAGGGTACTTATTCCATGTTTATTCGTACGAAGGATTTCCTTCTTGTGTAGCTCACCTTTTTGTTTTCCTTGTATCTCTTAAATTCTTTCTCCCTGAAGAAACGTTCAAGTTTTCATCTATTTTGCATCATGCATTATTGTATATTCTCATTCTGTTTAGCTTCTGTGCTTAGAGGTTCTATACTTCACGGTTGAACGCTCACAAGAAAGTACGTAGGCAATGTTTTCCTTAAACTTATTTCCTTTCACTTCCCGTAGAGTAACTTGTTCCTGCTATGACAAAATGAGCGATTCGCGTGATCCCCTACCGTCAACTTGGATAACAATGGCATGATTTCAGACTCAAAGCAAAAGAAAACCAACGTATATGGAATGTATTTGCTTGCTTACACCCTGAAATAAAGTGGGAGGATGAGTGTCTTGTCTTATGGCTCTTCTTCGCCTGAGGAAAATGATTGCTTTGCCAAGAAGACGAACTTTTAGTGTTCGTTTCTAATGCTTCGGAACGCTTTCAGTAGCACTGAAAGAATTTATGGAATACTCCTAACCATTTGTTTGCACACGTAGCTTCAAAGATTAGGTCGACTGAATCTCAATAATTAACTCTTTGGTTGGAATGTTCGTCTTTGTTACTGTATCTCAACACTTAAAAAACACAAATCGATCGATTAGTTCAAATCTATAATTTCAAAGCGAATATAATTTAGAGGAAAGTGGATTCGGCTTTGAGTATGATTGGTTGAAATGAAGATTGAAGCCGGTATTTTCAAATCATAAAAAATCCTTCGTTTGTGTCCATCAAGAAAACCACAACCAATTTAAAAGCTGGCCGGATTTTATACTGCGTGGACTACTCGAAGAAAGGCACAGCGATACAGTTACTTACTTAACCCTAAAAAGAGATTTTATGCCGTCCCCAATCCATAAACCAAGCAACTGATCACTGTAGACGAACAGCATCTGAGAAAATGAAGTGATTAACATAGCCCATCGAAATAATTAGATTCTCAGGAAGAAGACTTGGTTTGCATTGTGGGGAGCCCCGCTCGAACATCTCATGTGGAACCCTTTCTTTTTACGTAAGGAACGAGCCAAAGAATGCGTAATAGCGATCATGATGAGCGGTAAACTGAAGGCAGAGCAGCACATACTTATCTTCCTATACATGTTGCTGGTAATAATTTAATGGCAATAATTAATTATTTCCTGAGTGGAGTTTTTGAAGAGAGGGAATTAGTTCTTTTTCACTTTCTTCTCCACTCTTAGTGAAGATGATTGCCATACTAATACCAAGTAAACTTGCTAATTTTGTAATGCTTTGGCAGACCCTACTTACAGCGAGGGCACGTAGAAACAAGTAGTCGTCTTAGGTCTTGTTAGTAGTTGGAGCTACACAGCCACGCTCGACTAAATAAAAGTTTCCTGAATTGATTTTTCTTGTTCATCTCTCAAACTCATTCTGCCGACTACCCAGACTAACTTATCTCCGTCAGTCAGTTGAGACTTACAACGGCTTAATGAACAGATGTTTTTATGCAGCCTACTTTCTTCTTCTTTTCCCTAATGAAATGCATCTCTTCTGTTTTAAGATAGCATTAAAACAGAAATTAAACTCGAATTTGTTGATTCCAGTCAGCAGTAGTATGCAATTTTATTTTGTTATTTGCTAACGGTGGACCACTTTCTAATTTTTATTTCCTCTGAACCTCATAAAGTCAAAACATGAGGTGAGTATGTATTTAAGTAAGACTTTGCAAAGGAATTCGAAAAAATGGTGAGCTACAAACATTACTCGAAAATCAATCATTTGATATTCAATGGAAATGGAAGGATAGCAATCCATTAGAAGTGAACTTAAGCCTTGATGAAAATGTACTCGTGGTTTTAATGCAGAAAACATGAAATCCTTGGTGCTTTCACTTTTTCCCTGCTTTTAACCAGAAAAGGGGAAAGAGAGAAGTGAACGAATGAGTGATGCACTTTTTCTAGTTAGAGTAAGGAAGAAACATGGAGCAAGAAGAATTCCTCTTCGATTTCAAGAGCTTCTATGTGTGAATGGCCGGCTTATTACCACAAGAATTGCTTATTGCGTTTTCCTTGAAAAGCTTCTTCTGTCTGTCTGTTAGGTCGTGTCGCATGTAATATATCTAGTCCACAAGCTAAGCTTTATTTTACGAACGTTATCCTGAGTTTGAAATGTTGTGGAGGTGGAGGCAAAAAGGAAGAAAAAGTAAATGCACATATATGGTATCAAAAGCTGAACCATTTTTATGATGGAAGAGGAAAAGGAAGCGAGCTATCAATGGGTTTGACTCATAGCTACATTTATTGCTTCTTTCTATTGAACTGCTTGAGGGACTGGGGCTGTACTTTGTTTTCTCTCCCCCAATCGTTCCTGCCATGATCAGACACACCTTATTGAGCTTTAAATATAGATGGACGACATTGATACAATTTCTCCAAGTATTTTCATGAGCTGAGGCACGGCCAAATTATACCTTGTAGTAGATGAGAGTATTATGCATATGGAATCGTAATCACATAATCTTATTTGGGTCAAAGTCATATAAGTATCGATGATGCAGTGTACCCTGAATAGTGGAATGCTTAAAATATTTAAGTAGTTAAAACGTAACTTTTTTTATTCCAGCTATAACTCTTTAAATGCCTCTAAGCCAGACAAGTTATAACAACTGAATAGATAGAAGTTGCTTTCACGAGGTTTCCTAACTTGCTCGTTCTCAGCTCATGATCAGACACAACTTATTGAGCTTTAAATGTAGATGGACGACATTTATACAATTTCTCCAGATATTTTCATGAGCTGAGGCACGGCCAAATTATACCTTGTAGTAGATGAGAGTTTTATGCATACGGAATCGTAATCACATAATCTTATTTGGGTCAAAGTCATATAAGCATCGATGATGCAGTGTACCATGAATAGTGGAATGCTTAAAATGTTTAAGTAGTTAAAACGTAACTTTTTTTACTCCAGCTATAACTCCTTAAATGCCTCTAAGCCAGACAAGTTATAACAACTGAATAGAAGTTGCTTTCACGAGGTTTCCTAACTTGTTCGTTTTCAGCTCTTTCTTTTCTGGGGTGAAAATGATAAGATATGGTCCGTCAATCTTATATGCTTCTCGAAGTTCCCGTTATGGAACCCGACCCAACGCATTTTCAGACTTGCTATTGATATTGATCGTTATTGGTTTTTGATTGATCGAATGTACTCTACGCACAAAATAGAAGTGCTCACTTTCGGCGAATAGAATAGAATACGGCGGTGCAATTTACGCTGTTCCAAAACTATTTCCGTGCGATAGCTTGTGGAATCGGGGATGTCGATTCGTCATTCCATTCCTATCTGGCGTGAGTATATCGTGGTAAATGGTCGAAAGATGTGGGACGACTATGCTGGGTNAGTGCTCACTTTCGGCGAATAGAATAGAATACGGCGGTGCAATTTACGCTGTTCCAAAACTATTTCCGTGCGATAGCTTGTGGAATCGGGGATGTCGATTCGTCATTCCATTCCTATCTGGCGTGAGTATATCGTGGTAAATGGTCGAAAGATGTGGGACGACTATGCTGGGTTTTGGGCCAAGTTGAATGGAACAAATAGCATGAGGTATGCAGATTTATACGGAGAAAATTTATAACACTTAATAACCAAATATTTATTGAGGTTCGGGTATAAACATGATTTATTGTGATTTCGTATTTCTTTTTGCGAATATTTCACTATTTCTTATTACATCACGTTCTGTGCCATTTTCAATGCACTCTTATAATCTGTTGAATATTGTGGGTGGGATTCAATAAACTGGGATTCCTTTTAGTAGACGTCTCTGTTCCTTTGAGATATTCCTCGTACCTAGTGAAACAGCAGCACTCATATCAACATCCAAGGGGGTGATGAAGAAACCACCGTTGAGAGCACTCAAGACAAAATTGTTTTCTAACGTCCATTTCTATAGATAATCAATCTCGAAGATGTTCGTCTGAAAACAATAAGAGCGATGAGTAAACACATCAACATCAGGGGGTCCAAACTCCTCTCGATGTGGATACCAGCATGTGTACAACATTTGCTAGGAATGGATGAAAATAAATTTCCCCGTGTGAACATTGCTCACTTACATTTTGCGTCACACACATGTCATGGATGGAAAACTATACACAGTCAGAGAGTTTGGGAAGCTTCTTATAGGAAGGCAAACTATGCCTGCAATATTGTTATTATTATAAATATGTAGTAATTTTTAAGGAAACTTTAGTTAAATAATGACGAAACTCAAAAGAAAACCCGAGAGATCTGTTTTAACGTAAGATGTTTTCTCCAGAATGCTGACTTCGGTTAAATGGTTCAAAGGTCGAGTGTGCTTGACCCCTTTCTCATCATAACTTCAAGAACCAAAATACCCAAGTAATGTAAGATATTTAGGGCTTCAAGACAAGGGTTTTTTAATCCATAAGCCAAATCTAAAGCGTTTGACGTCATGAAAGCCAGAAAATGAAGTAAAACAGCCTAGAAAATGATTTTACCTGTGGCATCAAACTCAATTGTTGCTTCCGCCTCGTTCATAAGTCGACCCCTCTCCTTAAGTCCCAAGCTGTAGAGTGGCATAAGAAATGGGGCAACTTTTAGCACAAGAATGTGACATAAAAGGCGTGTTTCCTCCGTGTTCTTTGCGCTGGGAGTGACGTACTCTGATGGTGAAAGGTGAAGTGATATTTTCGTAAGCTTTATTGGATTTTGATTTCAGATGGTGGAGAAAGACTGCTTTCTGGTCGTAATGTCACCTTTCTCCTCCGTTTTATTAGCGAACAACAAAAATGTTTTTAATGGCGAAGCTCCAGTCAAATGTAATAATAATTAATGCGTTGAAGAGAATAGCTCGGTATGATTTCGCATCATGTGGGGTACTGTTTATATGCTGTTAAATACGCACTATTTTGTATTGACTAGATGGTCTGTTTTCTTATTTTTTAGGTCCAGAATGAGATTTAAGACAATACTATATAATAGGATATTCATGATGTGATCGCCTACTCTCGAGAGTTACCTATTGACATTCAGTTCAAAGAAGTTATACCTGACCCAGGAAAAGTAAGGAAGCAAACTATGTAAATATCAAAATCAGCTTGGATATACTACGAAGTTATTCATCCATCCCTACAAAGATGACCTCGTATATATTTTAATCGAGAAAAAAGTCCAGCATGGGCATGGGACCAACGAAAAAGTCATTAACGGAAACGGGAAAGAAAACAACAGTAGTAGTGAGTTGTCGTAGCAGCAGCAGTAGCAGCTACCAAAATGAGGAGAGTGAGTCATACCAGTATTGAAGACCGGATTCAAGCCGCAGAAGAAGAGAATGATCATGACAGTGAGAGATTTCATCAAGCAGAAGATGAAGATGAATTGGAAATTCGAACCAGACGCCTTGAAAATGTACTCCGTCGTATGTCAAGTTCCCAACAAACTAACGGTTCTAGCGGACCTGTACGTCGCGGGCGACGACGGGCTGTTACTACCTCCGACCATAAAACATGCGCCCTCGTCCAAACTCGTCTTAAACTCGGGGATATCATGTAAGTGGCCACAATGCAATTTTATTCAAACAATACTCTTCTTTTCTATTTGCATAAGGCACTCTTCTCAGAACTTTTCCATCTGATCATTGCTTATTGGCCTCGCTGACTTACACATAAATATGTAGCATTCGGAGCATAATACTCCGCTAATTGAGAACGTAATCCAATTTCTCCACTGCATCGATGAAAGTAAGCATGCTGAGAGGAGCTGCTTGCATATTCACCAATGCTTATAATAATAATACTTAATCAGGGTCAAGTCATGCTGGAAGTACAACATCAATCAGAATGGGTGCTGTCCAATGGAAGAGGAAGCTCGAGAGAATCTAATTTTCTTGGCACAACAGTTTACTATTGCCCACATTTATTAGAATCAGCATATACTCAATACTTTAATGCAGGATTTGTATATGGTTGAGTGCTTAGCCGTTATTAGATTATTTACAGCATGCGATTGTAACGGTGTAGGTTTTGCTGAAAAAAGTTTATTCGTGATGGTCAATACATCACGTTAGCATAAATAATGCAAGGCCCTAAAATGCTTTCCGACTGTGTTATTAACTCCAAGCCAGCAAGTGTTCTCTGTTACCAGACAAGCTCAGCAAGAGCTGTGTAGAGGAGGTAGGAGTAATAATAATGTTCTTTGTGTCATTTCAATGGGAGCAGAGCGATCCCCACCAACGAGTATTATTACTGACTGTGCAATCCACCCATTCCATTTCAGTCTACTACTATGAAAACTGGATGCTCTTCCTGTAGAATATTGAGATTTGAGCTGCTTTTTTTAGCTTCTGATTCTGTGCCGAGGGTCTTTTGTTATGATTTATTAAAATGTTGCTCGATCACGGGGCCAAAAAAACAGAAAAAAGTTCGGTAAAGGAAAGCAAGGCTGTGCTTTTCAGCGTTTTGGCGAAGTACATCTATCTCATCGAAAAGTGAGATGTCATCCGCTCCCCGCCATTCACTCTGAGAACGATGGGAAAAGCAGAAGTACAAGTAATTAGCACACCACTAGAAAGCTCTTGAAAAAACTTGCTGACACGATTTCATTATTTAGCATCTCAACGAAATAGTGAAT
>JAHZNH010000329.1:0-12576 GCA_027744355.1 Tyrannoseira gladiata
TTGTTATGAAAGAGTTGATAAGGAGACGGCTTTTCCAGCATCTTGAAGCCGTTGGCTGAAGAAAATCCACTGCTGTCAATTTTTTTCTGAACTGAAGAGCAATTGAAAACGTCGATCAATTTTGAAGATCTCCAAGGAAGTCTAGGAAATGACTTAATGTGCTCTCTTTTAAACGCTTCTTGACTTGGAGAGCAAGTTGTCTCAGCTCAAGCGGAGCAGTTCTGATTTATGGGAGAGAAAATCATTTCCAGCTTCTTTCAGCCTCCACGTAATGCTCCTGGACGGTTCAAAAATCATGATGGTAATCACAATCACTGTCATCATCAAGCGCGATGCTAATGGTGATAGTGATGGTCAAAAGTCGAATTGATGATGATGTTGCTCGCTTCCCTTTCATTATAATGTGCTACCGTCCGTTTGACTTATTTTTGTTATGACTTCTTCATTTCCTCTAGAGGCTCTTTATGATTCTGGAAAAAAAACATGTACTTTTTATTCATGCATGAGGAATGAATAACGCTTCTCAATAAGTTATCCATTACCAACTTTGAGGATATTTTTTTGTGTTCAAAGTCAGAAGCGTTGCATTAATGCTCGAGATCATTATTCGACGAATCCATCAGTAAATTATTTTTACTTGAAAATTTTTCTCTTCTCTTCTTCTTCCATGAATAAATACTCATTTCCTCAGACAATGGCCCAACATTTTACGCTCCATATGAAGTGCATGAACCATGCGAGTCGATAGTGCGATGCCTGTCAGAAGTTAATGTGATGCGATGCGATGGCACTGCACCGTAACGAAAGGAACAGGGGAGCACCTAATAGGTGACATGATCTCAATCAAGATCAAGCCACTTTTTATTCTGCAACATGAAACGCCAGACCTTGCCCTGAATTAGAATGGAGTGAGTGAGCTTCGATCGAGTCAAATGCATTTTGATTCACCCCTCCTCAGAAAAAAATAGTAAAGGGAAGGTGTCATTTCCACCTCATCATTAAAACTCCTCGATCCGATCCAAACCCAGTCGATACTTAATTCTTGAATGGAAGGTGAGGCAAAATAAACAAAAGTGAGTTCTCTTGAATAAATAAATATTCGGGTTTTGTTTCTTTGGCGAACATGTCGTCTCGTTAGGTTTTGATTTCCAATTTAGATTATGAAACACGGATACACATATATTTCTCCTTGCCCATTGTTCCTCCTCGTTGATTTCCGTTATTTCCCAATAAAACTCTCCTGTACTTTTAAGGTTACCCATAATTAGGTGACAAAAAGGCTGGAACGTGACGGTCGCTTTGGATTAAAAAAAAACTCTACGAAATCAGCTTTTCTTCTCCTGCATTTCCAGAATCCTCACAAATGGAAACGCCAACCACGCTTTTTATTGCTCTGGACTTTCAGAATTTCGTAAAGTAATGAAATGTGGCACCAAGGTGGAAATGAGAATATTTTAAAGACAATTTCCATTGCCTCGTTTAATCCACTCGTATGCATGGGTGCTCACATAAATATATCTCTCCACATTTCACCTTATGCATCCTCATGTGTCGCTATTCTCATCTTAAGATGAACCACCATCACCATATCGATTTCATCGAACATCCTGTGGATTCACTAACTGATTCCAAGTACATGAACAGATATTTTTTTAAAATTTAAATAAAAATAACGTTCAAGGTAAATAAGTAGGAAATATAAGCACGTCATTCCAAGATTTATTATTTTCACGGTAAAAATCCTCCACAATTTCGTTTTGATTCGTTGATATGAAATACCAGTAGCTCTGGAGAAGAATATTTCATACGTGCTGGAAAAAGCGTTTTTATTATTTTTTTTTATTCGGGGTGGAAAGGTGATACGGAAAAGCTGATGCTTCAAGGATCATATGATGATCCGAGTAGTAAAGGGTGGTGGTGGTGGTGGTGTTGATGACCATCACCCTTGATGATATCAGAGAAGGGATTCCACAGTGTGCATTTTAAAATGTGGATTTGCCCATATCGTGTGGAGACGGGATTTGGTGGTGGTGGCGGAGGGACTCTCCATTTCACAGTTTGGGTTTTAATATAATAAAAAGTTTCACGTTACACATTTCGAGAAAGGGTAGTGGTGATGGTGGTGGTTACCCAATAAAACTCATTGGCTACTGGGGAAATGAGCCGAATCAAATTTCAGGACTTGCTCGAAACCAAAATTCTCAAACTCAGGCAATAATAACACTCACCATCACCACCATCATTACTTTTTATACGAACATTAAATAAAAATTTATAGACTTTGTGTTGCTTTAAAGAAACGACCTGTTTTCTCTACTACAAAAAGTTATTCCCCGAGACTGGAGATATCTCCTGGCCTCAAATGTGTGAAGTCATGCCTCCCATCCAACATATTGTTTAATACCTGTAAGAAATCAGAATTTAAGGTTGCTACCATTTTCATCCAACAGTAATTTACTTTAACTCACTTCGTAACAAAATGCATTCGTACGAATTGAAATAAATGATAACTGATCAATTACTTACTTTGGTGTTGCGAGAATACTTTTTGAATCATAAAGTAGTCACTCGTTCAGGGCCAATCCATAACTCTAGCTGGAAGCTCATTGGATGCCATACTTATTAACAGAAAATGTCATAGTTCACACAGACACTTAAGCAAGAATAGATTATATTATTTCCATCTAACTCGACTCTGTTTTGGTATTTAGCATTGTACTAGTGTAAAATATCAATTTACACTCTATTACTCCACGACAAGATTTCGCTCTTCTCCGCTTCGACAGATGACTTCAAGATGTTCCATGAAGCGATTTTCACCACAAGTGTATCCATCCGTTTGGAAATATTAAGTGAATCTATCATCGAATTCGATTTTCGCCGAGACACACAATGTTAGTGTGAGCTTTCAATTGGGCTTAAAAATTAATGTGGCTCTACACCCCCCCCCCCGACCAAGACAAATAAAAGGGAAGCATATAGTGTACTCCTCCATTTGAATAATGAGGAGTGTAAAAAAAGACTTTCGATTCGTTCCGTTCGTTCCCACAAAGCCACAATGAAAATATCCAGGGAGGGGGTCATGAAATGAATGCGAGCGTACAGTACCCAATTATGAGGTTAAAAATGAGCGTAATGAAAACACTCTTACTTTCGATATGGTTCTCCTCACAACCGGCATCTGGAATGCATCTATCTATCCATCTCTCCTTCCTAACTCCCGTTTTTAATCATCGCGTTTAACAATCCACACTAAAAACAAAAAAAAATCATCTTCTCAGTTGGTTCGATACATGATGCACTCTTCTCTCTGAAGAAATCAGTCAGGAACTGAGCTTTGCTCACTCACTCCCTCAGTTCAGGGATGATTTTTTTCCTCCTTATCCCTTTTCAAGTAGAAAATAAACGCCCACTGTTTACTTTACTCGACCCCTCTCACAAACTCCATAAAAATTGGTTAAAAAAATCATGATCATGCCTTTCATTCAATGAACTGGCTCGAGAACTTCAGGCTTAGGCATTTCATTCTCACTCCGCGGCGAGGTATTCCCTTACTCAATTTGAGAGTACATACTCGTTTTTTTTTCGTGGTGGGAGAACAAGAAGTCATCAAGAAAATTGAGTTGCTTTGCTGTCCCACTCATAAACTTGGACTCCGGTTTGGTTCTGGGTAGGATGAGGGGAGTGATACCATGTAATTATTCAATTTTTTTACCAGATCAGAGAGTAAAAAAAATCATACCATACCACAAGCAAGTAGCCTCTCTCCTTATAATACTCATAACGAAACCGTTACGCCCCTTTCATTCATGCACGTAATTCAATCGCAAATCATTAACAATTAGAAGCTGCATTCGGGGACCACACACACCAAATTCGAAATTGCAGCAGGTAGGGAAAAGAAACCTACGTCAGAGACTTGGGATAGGGGCAGATGGTTCTACGTAATTATAAACATCATCATTATTATCATCAACAGCAACAACATTTCAATTTACTCCGTTTCTTTGCTTTGATATTCATCCGTTGTTGGTGTGCATACCTTATTTTTGCCATGATATGATATTGATTAAATAGTTATTGGCTCATCCGTATAAATTCAAATTGTTCATTCCAACTTGGGAGATTTAGAAAAATGAAACAAGTAATTATGATTTGATCGTTGCTCATTATCATTAATGGCTCATGTTTCCATGATTGCCGCAAACTTTTTTTAAAAACATAATTCCTTTTAAAATTTTCAGCTTCACCAAAAGTCTACAACCGAGAGTGGCGGCCACTTCAGGTGCTCCAAGCCGGCCAAGAATTTCGCATAGTTTGTCCTGTACACCTGGAAGCTGATTCCAGCAATGCCCCAGCCGTTCAGTGGTTCAAGGTATGTATGAACTTCATGAACTTCCTCCTTACAATCAATTAACCTTTTTTTGAAGAAAAAAAACCACATCACATCACGCAACATCGTTCGCGGATGCCGGCATCATCGTCAAATGCTCCAAATGAGACTGAGGAAATTAACAATTAAGATCGATTATTTGTAATTATCTCCCTACCTCTTTGAAATTTACTCAATTTTTGAGTTTTTCCTCAAAACACTTTTGCTTTTCAAATGCCGCTGTTGCCATTACCCAATCGAATTTTCCCACAATGCCGATGCCAACGCCATCAATTCAAAGAGGAGCATGCGGTTAGCACGAATCCAACTAATTTCCTTCCGTCTTCCTCTCAAAACATGTGTTTCTGTCAGAAAAAAACTCAACTTCAGGGAAACAGCCGTTTCACAATTTTTCAATCAAGCAGAATGACTCCAGATTTGCGGATTACAATGGGCGTTTATCATCAGCGGAAGGCAATTCAAATGGAATTGATGCTCACAAAAAATGTTTTAATGTCTAAATTCTAGGATGGCGAGGTGATTCCCTACTCCTGGTCACGATTTCGTATTACATCCAAAGCTCTACGAATTCGCCCTCTCATTCCTCGCGACTCCGGTTTTTACGAATGTCGAGGAGGAGTAAATGGCTTCGGACCGCAGATTGCCCGGACTCGGCTGGTTGTTGCAGGTACGAAGCAAACACTTTTTTTCCCTGTTTTTATGCAACTCACACATCTCATCCTTACTCTTTTGCCGGTATGGGGCCCCACAGAAGATTTAAAACTTGTAAAACTCCTTCGCCGGCTTGGGTGTTTTCAACGAAAAAAATGTGGTAGGATTATTAAGTACTTGCGCGTAAACTTCATAAAAAATAATCATCTATGAAGGGAAAAAATTATTGAGCTTATAGTAGATACTATATTTCTTCCTACCACTCTCGGGTGGATGCTGAATGTATGAGGGGAAAAAATTCGAATTCTTGAATTACCGTTGAATTTCTCTTGAGTGCAAACACGTGCTTAGCAAAACAATAGAGAGATCCAACAGTCAGCCTAACCCACCCTTGTCTCCTCGTTATTGTGATGGAAGCGGCGAGGAAGACTCTCTGAGGAAAAATGAAATGTCCATACTGTCTCACAATTTTCGATTTGAGCTGAAGCTGCGAATGAAATCTGAATTTTAAGATGGAAAATCTGCATGTGTTGTACTCGTGAATTCCAATGTTTCCCTCGGGTGAATAATGGGACAATACTACGATGGGCTGGCTACCTGCCGACATTTTCGTCTTCCCGTTTGAAATTCCATTTTTGAACTGCAAAAGACCACGCCACGCCACATGCTCCGGTGGTTTATGGTTATGTATATTAACATTTGTGATGCTTCTCTTTCAGTTGCGTAGATTTTCGTATTTTGAAATTATGAAGTGGAAGGCCGTGAGATTTAAAGTTGGCGATTGTAAAAGGTTAAACAGTCATTGAGGAATTCCAAATTGATTTTTGAAAAGGGCTGCGGGATACGGAGAAAACTTATTATTGTTTCGGTTGTCCATATTTCTGAATGTTTCCTTGTTCACTAGATTTTTTAAAAAGTTTAAGCAACATTTTCCGCCTCTTTATCGCTCTCCAGTGGGGTCGAGGGAAGAAGTTGCAATCGATTCATCCAAGGACAAAATTAACTTCATGAAATCAGAATGCACAGTTGCGTACCTAAATTGGTGAAAGTATTGATCACAAGAAAGTTGGTTGATTAACTTAACAGAGCATTATCCAACTCATTTTGTTGCACCATGTAACATATATATAACAATAAAAATATATATATAACAATTTAACAACACATATAACAATTTATGTTTATATTGTTGCCAAAAGGCTGCGCAAAATATTGAGAAAACAGTTCGAGAATACTTAGTATTTGACAAGTGACTAGCGTGAAATATGACTTTCTCGTAAGTACGCAGGCCTCTAAAAACCTCATCATAAAGGCCTTCATTACTTCTCTGGGATTATAAATCACGAATTGCGACACCAAAGTTGTAAAATTGTTGGTTCATGTTCCGCAACTTTAAAGTCATTGTACATGATTTCTTTTCTGGAGCTAAAGGAAATCCCTCAACAAAAAATACAAACCCTCCGGATGACTGCCATCTTTAACCCTGAGAGGAGTTTGGGCAGGCTTGTTTGGACCAGTGTGAAATGACTTGAGGTGTCACAATCGATGCGTACATAACATTTTTCTAGAAAAATGAACCTTCGTTGAAAATCTTGCAGAACAATATAAAGGTCTCTTTCTCTGGACCCTCTGAAACTTCAAACGCATTGCGAGTTACGTAGGCATCTTGGACAATTGATATCTTGTGCCTTCTTCTGCTCTCTCTAACTTCTCTCAGTCTACCCATTTCAACTACTTGCTTAGGAATAAGTAGCCTGGTTGAGGATTGAAGGATTCTTCGTCCTCCCTTAAAATGTCCCACTCATTGACTCTGCTTGATACAAGTAAAAAAAATGTCATCCTTCGTCCAATGTTTCTCCAGTTGTCCAGCGGATAAATATTCTTCCATAGATTCCCATATAGGACTTTTGAAACCATTTTTAGAAACTCGGGATGCCGTGAGGTTTGTCCGTTTGAAAAACATTTCCGTACTTTACGTATAAATGAATCATTAATTTAAGGGCGATAAATAACTAAACACAATGGTATGAGATGAATGTTTCATATGCATTTACGTACAAGTCTAATTGTTGGTGAGTTATGGAAATGAATGAAATTAAACATGCCACTTTTAAAGGCTTTTATCTTTAAAGGTCTTTGTAGAGAAAAACGAATGACACCCTATTGTTGAGAAGATTATGGAATATTATATGATTGATTTACTCAAACTACCATTCGTGAAACAGAAGTTTACGCATGGTCATTATTGTTTTGGCTAGTGCCATAAACCAGAACTAAAACGAGTCTGCTACCAAGTGTAGCAATACTTACCACTATTACAGTTTGACGGGGACAATCGGTTTAATGATGATTGATGCAGGGATTATACTCTCAAGTATTGATTCAATTTGATTAACGTTTCCATAGCACATAAATCATAATACAGTTAGGATGTTTCCCGAAGAGAAAAGATGAAGTGTGCATTTTATGGGCGATGTCGACTCAGGTGGTCAAATGTGAAGTGACTTATGGGATTGTCCCCATGGGATCTTGAGCATCCCTTTCCTTTCCATATTTATCTAATTCCTCATCTTAAAGGAAATTTTTGTCGTGATCATGATGGGAGGTGAATCTCTAGCCTCAAACAAAATAGATTTCATCTGGTGAGGTAAAACTGGAGGCAGACATACTTAAGTATGTACTTACTTCCATATATTTTTCCTTTGTTTTCTAGTCCTTCCAAGCTCGTCAAAAAGAAAACAAAGAGAATGTTTTCCTCAAAAAATGTGTCTCGTAAATTGACTTCGAGGGGACATTTTATTGTCAACCTTGAAGATTTCTCATTAAAAGGACCTGAAAACAATTCAGACCCCAGGAATGCGAGAGGGATAGCTCACAGAGGTGACTTGGGGAAAGGATGGACGCATTTCTTTATCTGATGAGAGAAGTATGTGTTTGAAAATAATTTCATCCATGAACTGGACAATCTAATTTTTTGCCTTCAGTAATGCCTCGAAATGAAGTCACTTGTTTTTTTGCTATCAGACGTTCTCTGTCAAGGAGGTTAAAGACACATTACAACTTGACTAGCAAAGTTTAACCGGGAAAAGAAAAACTGTCTTTAAGAATTATCTCTAGCGCTAAACTGTTTTTACACATTATTTTGTTCGGCGGAGGGAATCTTTCTCATGGAAAAAAAATATTATTGCCTTCTTGCCATGGGAAGTAAGAGTATATCAGATCTCCTCGATTTGTTTTTTTCGCTCTCATATTACCGTAAAGTTTTCTGTCACGTTGGATCTCATCTCTTCTTTTAAAAAACGATCAGAAACGAGGCTGGGGGTTGGTGGATTTTCTTGAACGGAACGAGTGCATTCCGTTCGATGGATTTATATGGGCCAGCTCCGTACGTCCATTCCCACCAAATTGACTTCTTCATTCGAATGTGAAGATTAATTTTTCTTACGAGCTGGCAAACTGGCAAAAGGGAAATCTACTTAAGGGAAAAACTAACATCAACAAAAAAACTATTATTAAGCGGAAGGAAGCATACCAGCGTGGGTCTTCGGTTGGTGGTGACTAGTGCCCAAAAGAACAGATTTACATACATACGCAAGTAGTTAGATGCCATGCATCCATGAATTTACGCCAGCAACGCTAAAGCACGTTTACTTTTATGTGTGAAGCAAACAAAGAGCTGATATTTTGTCCAAATAATAATAATCGTAAAGCTCACTGTTTTCTTAAGAGAGCCAAGTGGCCCTCTCTGAAATGGCTGGGACGACTCACTGGCTTTACTGGTAGTCATCATAATGGTTACTGGCCTTTATTCCTAGCTCTGGGCAATCATACCAGTCTTCTGTCAAACTTGACAGTGTTTACGACCACTCTGTCTTCTTCTATTTTTCTGTCCCTTTCTCTCTCTCCTCGCGTGACCTCTGACAGGTTTATTCCCGGGGTGTAAGGAAATGAAAATGACAATAAGTAATATTCCTTTTCTCCTCCTTCAGGAATAGAGTTATTGTCATTTATGCTACCCTCCTATGAACAGAATGGATAGATACTGGATAGATGGATGGTATGATTTCATGCTTACTTGAGGACAAACTCGTCCCCAGCACAAATGTACGGACGCCAACAATTTTTACGTATGCGATGATACTAACGATAACGGAAAAGCTGTGACACTCTCAATTCTCATTAATAATCTAAAATGTAAAAAAAACGTCCATGGCATAAATAGTTCTGGCGAGAGTGTACCGAGATAATGATAATGGTCGCCCTTTTTTGTCATTTGTTTTATTTCTTGACACTAAAAATGAGTTGAGGCTGAGTTTCTGGTGTAGAATGTTCTAATGGGACATTTTTTTGTCATATCTGAGGTTCTTTCCTGATTAGTTTTTTTAAAGGAAGGTTTGAAAGGGTAGTCTTAGTCTCCATCGGGTTTTTTTTGTTATTATTGGGCAGGCATGCAACTTTTGAGAGGAGGTCCTTTTTTTATCCTTATTGTTCTTCTGAAGTATTAAAAAGTGGAAACGTGGCAACAGGCTGCCGAGGAACAAATGAATCCGCCAAGGGATTTTTTTTCCAACCTTCAACCTAGACTCGGATGAGATGAAATAATGGGTTGACAAATGATAGCTAATGTAGTGGAGGGGCAGTAATAAGAAAAAAAACCATTTTATGATTATTTTCTGCCCTAATGCTTTTTATGAGCAGAGACTATGAAATGACCCTATGATTTGATTATAATTGGCTCTACTTTCGTACAATTGTAAAAGTAAGCCATGGTGATGGGGTTGGTATATTGAATCAACCTTGTGTTCAGCTCCAGTGGCAGATGACTCAGAAGGAAGCAGGGAAATGGATCGAGTGGGGATTCGATTTTTTTCCGTGAGATGGGAAAATAAGCATTATTTCGGAGGGGCATTCTATTCTCCTTCAATTGAATACGTGAGGCCCCCATTGTCCGAGTTTTGTTGATGCAGATGTGTCTCTCTCGAATATTTTGTTTTGATAAGACTTGAGAGTATCAAGGAAAAACTTTGAAAAAAGGAATGCATGGGAAATGGAGGAGGATGATGATGATGTGAATGAATATGATGTGTGATAGTTGGGATTGGGAAGCGAAACCTAAAAAAATACGTAGAATGAAATCATTGAAACCGGAGAGCAATAGAACTGAGTACCCTTCCTGGTTGTTTGGTCGGTTGGTAGATGAATGATTATTTTGAAAGACGATGACAAGGATCTCTTTGTTACTGTCGCCATTGTCATCATCGGACAGGACACTCGTGTTTGTTCAAAAGATTAATGAAATTATGTCTGGCCTTTCAGACCCGCACTGAAATATTTGTGGCCTGCAATAATAACATCTACTGCTTTAGTCAACAATGTACGTATTTTTTCTTTTATAGATGACAGCACAGCATTTACAGAAAACTCCGATATAAGGATCACCGGTGATTCCCTCGCGAATAGGTCGGTTGGTAGATGAATGATTATTTTGAAAGACGATGACAAAGAAGGGGGAGTGTGTTGGTGTGAAATATTTTGGAGGATCTCTTTGTCACTGTCGCCATTGTCATCATCGGACAGGACACTCGTGTTTGCTCAAAAGATTAATGAAATTATGTCTGGCCTTTTAGACCCGCACTGAAATATTTGTGGCCTGCAATAATAACATACTGCTTTAGTCAACAATGTAAGTACGTATTTTTTCTTTTATAGATGACAGCACAGCATTTACAGAAAACTCCGATATAAGGATCACCGGTGATTCCCTCGCGAATTTTCCTCACGTTGCCCCAACATTTACAGCCGACACGCTGGAGCAAGCAGGTCCTGTTCATTTGACGTCTGGGAACACAATCCGCTTTCGTTGCGAGGTTCAGGGCGCTCCACCAGCGAAATTGACGTGGATTAAGGTAATTCATCAAACAATAGTTTTTCAAGTAGGCTTACTTCGAGAGAGAGCAATCAAGTCGTGGTAATCAACCCGACCAGAGAAAGAATTACTTACATATGTAAATTATTCAATCATGCATCATTATTACCACTGCCACTGTTGCTTTCCAAGCTGAAGCGTAACGAGAATGAGACTCGTTCTCATCTCTCGGGGCTGCAGTAGCACTAGAAAATTATATTGGAGTTTGTTTTAAAGCAAAAATCATTATTTGTTCTTCGATAGGATGGGAAACCAGTGAACGAGAAAATGTGGAGGTGGTCTAGTTGGACCCTCGTTTTGAATAAATTAACTGCAGAAGACTCGGGCACTTACACTTGTAAAGCTGCCAACAGTTTCGGGAAGGCTGAGATCAGCATACATCTTCATGTGACAGGTAAATGCATGCAAAAAAAGCAACATTAATTTCCATCTTCGTATGAAGTTATTACTTTACCTCTTTTTCTTTATTACGTCGACGATGACGATGGGGATGGGGCCACCATCATATCATCATCGTCGACTCAATCATGGTAATCATAGTTTTTTTTGAGAGAAATCCCTCTCAGAATTTTCTCCTTTCCTTGAGAAACAACTTGTTTCGAGATTTTCCACTCTTGTAATACTTACGAGCAAGTTATTAAGGAAAGAACGATCGACTACTACTGCTACTTACTTTGAATGTGATTGAGTGAGTGAACCAAATAAAACTATGTGTGTGTATTTTTTCAAGCCTTAATAATCCCCCAGATTAAATCCTCTCTCGGATGTTTAGACGAGAGAAATGTATATTATTTTCGCCCCTCAAGACAAATAGTAATTGAACGGTTATGCATTTTTTTCTGATTTAATGGGAACAGAAATGATTGAGAAGCGAAAACCTGAGTTGGCTGCTGGCTACCCGAACAACACGACCGTACTGGCTGGACACGAGGCTGTGATGGAATGCATCGTGAAAGCTGGGAGATCCTCGATTCCTCCCCACGTCAAATGGCTCAAGCGTATTCCCAAAGACATCAAGATTAATGAGCATGCACTGAAAAACAAACATCGACTCTTACAAGTGGAGAACGAACATGTTCTTGTGATTCAGGTAGGTAGAAGAGAACTCGTAAAAAAAGTGGGGGTTGTTGAAGGAATGAAGAATTTCTTTATGATTGTTTACTCATGTCGAAAACTACATAATGGTGTGTCGTGTTATGCATATTATGTTTGTCATGTCACGTCAGTGTTAACAATGCCCGCGCTTCATTTTTTTTAATCCCTGTCCATTCGACTTTTAACGTCTTCATGATCATGAGTATGACACATAAAATGGCTTGGCATGCAAACTTACTACTTAAAAGTTCAGCTCCAGAGAATTCACGACTTTTAGTGGATTTTAAAGAATATAAAAATACTGTTTATTCGTTGCATTTTTTTCATCACAGTAATAATTTTCGTGTTTGCAGGAAACCGAGGATGACACAATCCGGGTGAATGAAACACAAAAGAATGGGACTATCATTAGCCGCCTGATTTTCTCAAAGGCCGAGCCAAGCTTGCATGACGGGGTCTACATTTGTCTTGCGACTAACAGCGTGGGATACGTTGGTCGGGATGCTAAGCT
>JAHZNH010000330.1:0-11524 GCA_027744355.1 Tyrannoseira gladiata
AATAAAAAACGATGGCTCATTTAAATCAGCATGATCTCACAAAAGAGACTCTCTGATATGGATTTATAGGATATGAAGCAAAGTATAAAAATTAATAACATGCAACATGATCCTTGTGTTTCGAATGCAAAGTGTAAGGATATCCGATTTAGACAGTGAAGTAAAGAGCTTTTTGGTGGTGGACGCTGGCTTTAAAAATAGATTCAGCCAGAAAAGATTATGTAAGCATCGGTGTATGCGTCTGTTAAATGACGATGATAACTACGATTTTGTAAGCTTATCTGGGTTTTGTACACGATAAAAGTTACTTAGCGCGTGGATAGAATACTTATTATTATTCCAAAGTTGTTGTTGTGTGCTGTTCAAATGGAGTGGTCCAGGAAAGACGATTTGAAGTACGGTCTAGTTAACCATGAAAATAACTAGGAAATGAAAATCACGTCCCATGTCGTTCATATATAATGTAAGATTAGTACGATGTTGTACTCATTAGTCAAAGTGTTGTGCATTAAAATTGAAACATGGGTAATGAGACCAGCAGAACACACTTATCATTTTCATGTCATGGAAAATACATGTTCATGGAATGTTCATGTCATACATGGAAAATATAAGTCAAAAATTGCCGTAAGCTGCTTTCAGATTTTGCAAATTCTTTTTTTAGTAGAATTACGTTGAAATCCTTGATACTTTGAGGCCATTTCAATACAAAAGTATTTAGGATGAGCCCAAACTTTAACAAGCTAGCATCTTTATGGTGTCTCTCTAAAATATTTTTTTCGTTATCAATCACTCCCATCAAGGGTTTCACCATTTTTATGAATCAGAGATTGATGATGAGGATTATGTGCAAGGAGTTGAAAGTACTTAGCTTCTCTTGCCTAAAAAAGTTTCCTTTCTGCTTTTTTAGTTGGGTAATAAAGAAGAGTGCCCATACTTTATTATGGTGGTGGATAGAAAATCGTCAAAAAAGGTGTTTCTCGTATGTGTAAAAGCAGTGAATGAGTTGAATGGTGGATCGCAAACTTTTTATTTTTACTTACGGAGAAAAAGAAACCGGTGTCATCACCGCCGTTGTGTGATCACACACACCACAATTATTATTCATCTCCACTGAGACGTGAAATTTGATGGTATCATCATCATGCTCTGTGGTGCTCATCTTTTCCTTGTTCCCGGTATTTATTCCCCATTGTTACGATTTTTCATCTGGTTGACAAAGGTAGAGCCATAAGGATGATGCTGTTGAATCACCGAGGATGATGATGAGCTCGGTAAAAAAATAGAGGTTGCATTTAGGAATCGAAGAGGTGCAAGGATTTGCACTCTCAGCTTTGTACCATTCAATTATATTTTCCCTCTTGCGTTGGGGTACTTCTACAAATAATGGATTGCGGTTTGTTGACACAAAAGATCACATTGAAGCGCATGTGTTTTCATCTATAGTTTCCACACTAGAACTCCCTGAGATTGATATAAAAATGGAGGATCTTTAAATGTGGACGATGGCTGTAATGTAGAGAAATGAAGGCCGCTCGGACTTTTTACTCGTGTTTCTGATGCCTATTTATTCCAGCTGGCGTTCAGTTCCAGCCTAGAGGCAATGTACTCTGTGCGTATTCTGGGAAATCGTGCTTTTTATTAACCGAATTGATAGCAAAATGTGTTGCTTAAATTCAGTCAGTTAATAATAATTACCAGAGGTTGTCCTGCTTTTTTTCTCTGCTTACCTGAAACAAGCTGTTTGGTGGTCTTCGTGGAACTAAAATTCGAAAGACTTATTTTATCCTAATTTTCATTCAAGGTACAAATAAAGCTTAAGTGCTGAGTATTCGTTGTGCATTTTTTCAAAGTCTGTTTAACGTAGGCACATGATTAGAAACATGCAGATACTCTGTGGCATGATAAAAACTTGTGATCATTTTCATCGTTTTATCCTTTCCCCTCTCTCTCTCTGCTCATCTCATTATAGCTACTTAAGAGACATCGAATCCATTTATCTAATGGTATGGAACCAAGTTCATCGCCTCTTTACCGTTTCACTTGCTGATCAATCGGACGTGGACGTCATGCAGCTTAGAGCTCTTTTGAACTTCGTACATCATCATCAATATTCTCCTCGTCATTATTTTTACTATTATAATCGTGATTGCCTTTGCCGGTGTTATTTCAAATTCCGCACTAGGGTGAGGGCGATCATGGTGATTTTGTTGTCTATTCGATTTCTCCCATTACTTAGATTTACGAATGCTTTATCTACTACATGAACTATTCCTATCACGGATACCTATTTATTATTTTTTCATTCATAGTTTCAATTTTGAGCTTAGATTAGAGCTCAATTTCCGTGGAAACGAAGATGGTAAATGTTTGTGGTCTTCTTTTGGTATCAGTTTCAAAGTGGAAATGTGTTTGCGCTCGTATAAGTGCATTTGGGCAGAAAAGATTTGGTGAGGCTCATCTGCGGCAGGAACAAACGGTCTTGGTTTTGTTATTGATGCTAATGATGATAATGATGAGAGTCTTTTGCTCCGTTTTACACACTCAGTGAAAAAAATCGTTGTGGAATGCTTTGTTATATGATAGAGTATGAAGTTGAGTGATTTACCACTCTTTCCTTTAATCTAAGCTCTCGCATCATTCGTACTTATGAGAGCTATTGGTTGTTTTTATTTTGCTTATTTTTTCAAGTGTGATCCATTTAAATCTCTACCTCTAAGCAGCTTTCTGTGGTGCATCATTATCATCGCCTTCCTGATGGATGCTCTCCGTTTCTGTGCGCCTTTTATCATCTGATCCAACCTTATGGAGCTTTTATTTTTCATAGTGGTGGGATATTTTATTTGGCGCAAATGAAGTGTCTCCATGTAAGCTGCAGGATTATCTCTAGGTGTGATCTTCCTCTGAAAAGGTGTCCTTCCAGAGAAAAAAGGTGAACTTTTTGATGTTTGATGTCTCCTCGGCGTTTTTAATCTGCGATTGATGAAATGAGTGTCTGCAGTTGTAATCGATCCCGTTCCTAGCGGCAAAATCAGCTAAGCTTGTCGTTCGCCAGTATCTCTCTTTGGGCCACGTTCTCTCTGGAATGCCGTGCGACATAAATTTGATATATGGTTTGCTTCAATTTTTGTCCCGAAAATTTTAGTAAAATTGGGGATGCGCATTGATGTTGATTTAACTAACGGAGAAAGCAAATAAGGGTTACCTTCCCGAGTTTCTTCCAGAGACTTCCCCGAGGCTGTGTTTTCCAGTTTCCTTCCGTCCTGTACATTAGTGTAAGTGTAGAAGCACACTTTGCTAACTGGCTTACAATTTAAATGAAATAAAAATCTGTCAACATTTTACTCATCTACTTACAACTAGTCGCAAGGCGTACTTATGATGTGCGGGATTGCTATCCAGAGAGAATGCCTGATTCAGGATAACATTCTGAATAAAAAATATGCATAAACTAGCACTCGGATTTAGGCATAGTAGTTAGTATTAACAGTTTTTCTAGACGTATACATAACAGGCATTTTAGACTACGTTGCTCCTCTCTACTTTTGACGTGGAATTAACATTTAGGAGGATGATGATGATTTGGGCGTGAGAATGAAATTGAAAAGGTGAGCACTGTTGACATGAAATACGCACACATACTCGTGTTCTTCGTTTTTCTCTTCCCCGCCTACTCTTATTTTATGGGCGTGAGAATGGAATTGAAAAGGTGAGCACTGTTGACATGAAATACGCACACATACTCGTGTTCTTCGTTTTTCTCTTCCCCGCCTACTCTTATTTTGCTCTTGCAGCTGTCTATCTTATTTCCCATTTTCTTCGTGGATATCCATGCCCGCATTCTCCGCTGAACAAAAAAGGATCTCATATGCTGCTTCTTGCTAGTTTTCCCCCATCGATGTGTTAGGGAAAGTGTTGGGTAAAGTGTGTACAGCCTGAGAAATAAAATAGATTTTTGGAGAGCAACGCAAAGGAAAATCGAATGAGAGAAGAAGAAGGGGATAGAGCCACTCCAATGATATGACACATACACGTATCCGTAACTCTTCCAGCAATTATGTGCAGTCTTTCACCAACGCAAGAAAAAGTGCTAGATTTGTTTTCCATGTATCTGTAGCCGAGAAATATCGTGTATCCCTCTTTTGATGCTAGTGCCAGCAGAATTTTAGTAGGAACCGAAAAATAACAAAAAGTGT
Organism: Tyrannoseira gladiata; assembly: GCA_027744355.1. Taxonomy (NCBI): domain Eukaryota; kingdom Metazoa; phylum Arthropoda; class Collembola; order Entomobryomorpha; family Entomobryidae; genus Tyrannoseira; species Tyrannoseira gladiata. The sequence continues at coordinate 4,197 of JAHZNH010000330.1, forward strand.
GGATGTTTCTCTGAGGGACAGGAAATAAACCAATCTGAGAGAGGGAGAGGGAGAGAGAGGAGGCAAAATTACTGCTACAACAAAACAAGACTTTCTCTGAAATAAAGTGAGCGGGAATAAAAAAAAGTGGGAAGAAAAGCAGAATGCGATGAGATCTTGAGAGAAGTAAAAATCGTAATAGTGACTCAGAGGATGGGAAAAAGATAGTCGGAATAAAGGGGAGAAACAAATTTGAGATCATGGTCGAATTGTATTTGAGGGAGACAAAATGAAAAAGGTAAGGAAAAACAGAGGAAGACCTGTGGGAGTACTAAACATTTACCCTAAACTCACATCTCCGAAATATTTACAAGAGATAAATTCGATGTTCAGTGTGTATGTTGTTTGAAAGATATAGGAAAGAAGTGCACTAAGAAATTCTACTAAATGTGTATATAGTAAGAACTTGCTCTCTCAAAACTTTCCAAATACGGAGTAAAAGCGTGTATGCACATTTGGAGAGGTAGAAGGCTTATTATGTGTGATGTGATATGACGTAAAGAGGATAGTAACGGGGAAAAGTAGTCCATACTTCTATTAGAGCTTTTGTATTAGATGTATTGTAAATCGTGCCTACGGGATTATGCCTACGTGAATTTTTTCTCGGAATGGTGCATCTGGGGAGGCAGCATCATCGGTCAACCCCATCAACTAACTAACGATTTTTTGAATAATACATAAAGCTTTGTTGCTCTCATGTAGAAATATCATAGTGAGAAGTGTACTCACTTAGAGCAGTATACTTGCGCGCGGGTGAAAGAGAGAGAGCAAGTGAGATAGCAGGAGCTAACAGAAAACCTCGAGGGAGTAAGGAAATACTTTTAAGAATGAAGTTTTCTCTCTTCCCTACCCGATTATACGAACGTAAAACTTCCCTTTCTTTCCCCTTCTCGGAAATAAGTTTGTGAAGTAGGAGAGATGGAACTACTATTATTGCGTAGGATCATCATTATATTACTTTTGACAATCACCCCTACTATCGTTGAGGATATAGGGATGTGAGAAGCTTAAAGCAGTGGTATGAATTTCGTATGATGAGTAGTTTCACGAAGGAAAGGTCTAAATAATTATTTGGAACTTGGCGTAAAATAATATGCCGTAGTGAAACGAGTTTAAGTTCTTGTCCATTCTTATTTCTGAAACTCTTTGTAAGAAAACGTTTCTTATGGTATAAATCAAGTATGCAGCTTAAGTATCCATTAAAGTAGGATTGTAATATTAACTGTAATCACTCAATAAAAATGAAGAGTGTTAGAATTTTTTTGAGGCAGAGAGGCAGACATAAGGGCCATCGCAGTCAAAAAATTAGATTGAAAATCCCAGTATTCCTTAAAAAGGGTTCTACTGTTTAAAAAATACGTAATAATCGGGTAGATGTTAAAAACATGAATATAATCAAAAAAGTTTTGAGAGTAAGTTGAACAGCTCTAGTATATATAATCAAGTGTTAAAACCCCGAATAGAAAACCTTCTTTCGTAGATGCGTAGAACTATGCAGTTAGAAGCAAGTGTGTTCTCCTATTTCCCCTAAAAATCTCTCGGGTGGGTTTTTCGCAAAGTAAACTTTGTAGGAAATCATGCTCATGTGCATCGCATCGCCTCCGTCCGGAGTACCTTTTTCCAATGATGTTTTGAGAAAGAAAGGGAAAAAATGAAGGCGTGAAAAAGTGAGAGAATGATAGTAGGCACTACCACTCGCACACTTTTTGGCTTGACTGAGACTGTGGCGATACTATAACTCTCGGTGTTAACCAATGTGCTCGGAACTTCACACCTCTGTCTATAGTCATCTCGACTTACTGGAATCATATTACTCGCTCTCGGCCCTTGTGCCGTACGTTCACTCGTGCGAGCGTGGAGAACAAGGCCACTCCTTTTATCATCCTCACTGCTAGCTGCTTTGCAGCAATATTACTATCGCGTCGCTCATACGAGAAAAAGAGAGTCTGCGAGTTCTTCGTGAGTGAGCAAGGCAAGTATAATAAATAGCGTCATATACAGACAAGCTTTTGTGTAGTTTTTTACATTGCATATTTTATGTAACAAGCTGGGAGAGGCATACATTATGCATTAAGTATTCCTATGGTGTGCTATGATAACACAATATATTTCTATATTTTTGAAGCTTCACTTGCTCCTTCTCTGAGCTCTCGCTCTTGAGATGAATCTTACTGGATCGGATTCTCTTTTGAGTCGAAGCTTTTGTTGGTTTGAGCAGATTGTTAGTGGGTGAGTGTGTGTGTTATGGTTATGGCTATGATGCTTTGGAGAAAAGACTAGAGGGAGAAACAAGAAGCAGCTAATAATAACACAACAGCTCTTTAAAAACTTCTTTCTGTGAAAATAAGCTTATGAGATCATAAGTGGCTGTAAATGAATAAGTGTTACGACGGCGTGGAGGGTGGAACAAGATAAAAATAGCTCCAAACCATATTCGTTCACACGTACTTACATCACGAATTATTTTTTTTCTTCTGTGCATGTTCTCGTCTCGTTCGCAGCTCGATAGTGTTTTTTTCTTCTTCTATGTTTTCTATGGCCTATAGAAAACAGTTCCAGTGAACAGAGACGAAAGAACAAAAATGTTGAATGCCAAGACGAGGATGAGGAAAAAGGGAATCGAAACGAAGATTTTTTCAACGATAATCATCGTGACGATATTGCAACGTTCGTGTGGATGTGGGGGGTGTTAATTCTTTCAAGACGGAGAGAGTAAAGATGCATCATGCTACACCTCTAAGCTATATTACCTACCACATATCTCTCATCCATTCATGGAGGCAGTTATTTATTTGAGTTTACAATGTATCAGCCTATGATTAACCTGAGCACCCTTCCTCGGATTATTTGTGGGAGTTTCTCTCCCTCACATTCTCTCATTTTTCCTATTCTGCATGAGTAGGCTCTGAAGGGAAAAAAATGCAATGCGTTTCAGCTAGTACATGCAAGCACGACTCCTTTTATTAGGCAAATGCTTGCTCGCACAGAGCGAGTCAAATTAGATGTCGGATAAGAATCAGTAATGGTTGTGGCTGTAGGAAAAAATGGGTTTCAAATCATCAATGTTGAGGGAGCATCTCGTGTAAAAATGGCTTTCGAATATGCTAGATAATGAGAATAATTTTCACGTATTTTTTGCTAGCATTGTACTGTAATGCTTTATAATACATCTTCTCCTATTTGTTTACCCAAAACATTATTAAGCATCGTTTGTAAACCTGGGATGAAGAGAAGTGTACGGGTGAGAAAATACTTTGTTGGCTGCTATTTTGAAGTCCATTAAATTTCGAGAAAATGCAGTCAAACGAGGAACTTTCAATGTCAGGATAAATACCTGCGTAAGTAGGCATAAGGTGTTGGGAGAATTTGACAAGAGTTACCGAACATGTCTACCAGCCATAACGCTCATTTTATGGAAATACACTGCCCATTTACTCCTAACGTTTACGTTGTGTGAAATCTTTCCCCATTTTTTATAACAATGACCATTTCTTAGCAAATGTTTTTCCGAGATCATTACTGCCCAACTGCACAGAAAGGAATATATATATATGTATAAATAAGTGATGGCGTAATAATAATTATATGTACTTTCATGATTGGCTCGTTTGTCTTTGTAACTAAATTTTGCATAAAAAAAACTTCCCTTTTCACATCAGGTTCCTGATTTGAATATACTTTTACTGCGGAAGAGGTACTGCTCCAAGTTGATTTCTTTTGATGCAGCTGGAGCTCATCCATTAGCTCACTTGACAGCTGCTCACATGTGTCTGGAATTACTCCTTCGAGAAAATCTCCAAACTTGCTAAACATTTCTCGTCCATGTCTTGTTTCATCTCCCAATGAAAAAAGTCGTGCGTAGAAGAGGAGCTTTCGAGGGCCTTATGCAGAGGGTAATTCGCCATGTACTTTTGTGATTTTCTTTCGGCGTATCAGTTTTAGTCGGATTATTTTCACTTCTTGTTTGCCTGTGACGTTTTACGTTGTTTATTCGTGGGGTAGTGTTGTTGGTCGTGTTGGTGACGGTGGTGGTGGAGGAGCACCGTGAAGAATCAGCCATAGGACAGGAACCTTGCATGAGCAAATGCATTATTCAGACAAGTGCATGGTTAATAAGTTTTGATGACGACGCTGATGATCATCACGACTACTATGACGACGCAAAGAAACGGCATTATACTCTTGTCGTTCTACCTTAGTGAGTATTAGAGTCTTCTTTCTTCATGCTTTTACGTGTTTTAATGCATTTTAGATTCATGTATGCTCTTCGGGAAAGTAGGAAAATGAGCTTATACTTAAATGCAGGCAAAGTTTTAACAGGGATTTGGTGGCAATTTATCGTGTCTAAAACAAGGGGCTTGACACGAAAGAAAGTATAAGAAGTTTCGGACTACAACTTGACAAACCTTCGATTTTCAACGTTACTCTGTTTCTTAAGTGAGGGTTTCCACCTGGCATTACATCAGTGAGAAAAAATACGAAGAAAAGAAACTAACAATAATGTAACGTGCATTTACAAAAACTCAGTCGTGTTCAGCTCACCCTCCTTACTTACTAACAAGGCGGTTGTTTTTCTCACCCTAATCTTTTACACGTTTATTTTCCTATTGTGAGCAATATTATCCAAAGAAAACATTGGACATTTCTCATACTATTGTTCCAACAAATCTGACACTATCTAAAACTAAACCATAATTGGAGGACTGAAGGTAGGCTTGCAAAATAGCGTTGCAGTTAAATTACCACATCCTAACTATATTCAGAACTAGTACCAGAGTATTTTTGTTTGCTTTGCTCTTATTCTCGTAATTAATATTTTCTTTGGTAACGGAACATGTGTCTTTCTGACGGCAAGATATTTAGTTGTTAAATGCGAAACCGAAGGCTTTCGATTCCACAAAGCTATTCATCTCATGACGCTTCACCGATTAAGCTAAATCAAGCCATTGTTTGCTCCAACATTCGTTGATACTCACACCGCAACTATTATGCATCATCTTCTGTTTGCTGCATAGATTTCTACAGAGTCGCATAATTTTCATCACTAGACTGTGTGAAATTCTTGACAGGCTTGACTTGCTCCAGTAATGATGAGAAACAATGAGACCATTCAATTTACTATTTTTGTGGTGTCTGAATTCTGTCTCTGACTCCGGCCAACTCACACCTGATGTGACATTTTCGTCGAAAGTCTACCACTCCGCTGTAATTTCGAAGCATCTGGATGCACCTCGAAACGTAAACACGTGCATTATAGGGGAAGTAACGCAATTACTCAAATCCACATCCATTCTTCATTTTTTTTGTTTTTACGTCCTCATGCAATTTATGCCTCCCTGTCAGTTCCATAAGCTCTGGCCAGCGCAATTATATTCGCGAGGAAATACAAACGCAAGCTCACAGCGAAGGAAACTTCACACGAAAGAAATTTACATCACGCATTAGCAACATTATGTTTAGTACGTTAGTAATTTTAATGTATCAGGCGAAAATGATTGTAATGATTACGATCGCACGAGAGACCGACGACGCGACATGCATGATAGGAATATAAGCGGGAGGTTTGTGGGTGAGTACCACCGCATGCATGTCATCATCTTGCTGGCACTGCAGTAATGGTTTCACTTGACCAAAAAATGCCGTTTGTTCTTAGCTCATGTGATATGATAAAAATAGCAGGTATATTTGAAAAAGATTCGATATCGTGTGGGTGCATTGCATCGCCCAAGAAATTACTTGAATGAAGCAAACCCATCATTCATAATTGACTCTTTTTTGTTATTTTTCTTCACTTTCGTTTCGTTTTTCTTTGTCATTAACATCATATCACACATACCCACATCCTCCTCGTCAATTCCATTATTTTCCCTGTGAAAATATCAATTATGCATGTTACAAATACGAAGGTAAAATGGAGCCGCAACCGTTCAGCGACAGAAATTAGAGTTATTTGCTCTTGTTTCGACTCTACTTCCAGGCATGGCATAGCTAAGAATTAGCTCTTTGTACTTTTTTCATTTCACTCCCTTCTCCGTTTCGTGCTTAAACACACACTTACGGAGACAACAGTTTTCTTTCTATTTTTGTTGTCGCTGTTTTGTGTGATATGAGAGCAACGGAGGGAGAAACGAAACGGTCTAGTAAGCATAGAGCAGAATTTATGTTTTAAAAAACAAGTATATATTTCTATATTCGAGGTACACGAAGATTGGAAGTGGTGGTGGTTGCGTGTTTCTTTTGTTTTGTCTCCGGTGCTGTTGTTCCATTCCTTCTTTTTACACACTGCGTGGTTTTAATTAATGGGCGTATTCAGTCACCAACACCATAATGTTACATTGAAATAATAGGGGCACTACAAAACTATATCATATCATGCCACATTTTCACTCCCTCACTGCTTTTTTGTCGTGTACATTATTACACCACCATTTTTTTTCATCTCAACCCAAAGTAGTATGCATTTTTGCAGTGGAGGTAAGCACTCACCAAAGCAAAGCAATACTTAGTTAGTTAGCTCCAAATTTTCGTAGAGTTTTGGGAGACAAAACGGGAAAATGGAAACAAAGTAGAGATTATATAAAAACATGTATGTATGTCCTTATTTCTCTGAAAAATACACACCTTAGTTTTGTGTGGGCTGGGGAAAATGCTTCTTATCTTATTAGTAACTAGTGAAATATGATTACAATGGTGACGTGTTGATGGAGTTTTATGCGAAGTATATTTTCTCCCGCATGTTTTAATAATATTTTCTAAATTGGAGTTGACGGCTGGGCTAGACTCTTTCGTCGCTTTTGATAAGTGCCTGCTTGGAGGTAATCGTAAACTGACGGAGTGCCGCCACCGTAGGTACATACTCTGTCGATTTTTCGAAGGTAAACATATCGTTCTAATACTTCGGACGCGACTAAATACCGTTCTCTCATGAATGAATCCTTCTTGTTATAATTTTTTTCTGGAGGAATTTACCGCAATCAAAGAGTTAGAACATCTGCTACTCTCAAAACACTGGTAGGCAAAAAAATGTAGGTTTTTGTAGGCGCAATTACGCTGAGAGTGCTGGGAGAACAATCACTAAAGCTATAAAGAGCTTAGAAGAAATGACTTTTGGGGGTAATTAAAAACCTCATGTTGCCGCTGCTATTGAATTCATTATTGCAATTTCCACGGCTTTTGACAGTATCGCTCTATTCAAATAAAACAGGCTATTTTTCACCTGCATATTGCATGCCTAATAAAGATTCCATTTCGTGTGAGGTCTGGATCGAATGCGACTTCCTTTGCATTGC
>JAHZNH010000332.1:0-13276 GCA_027744355.1 Tyrannoseira gladiata
GAGTGAAGTAAACGCAACAAAATTTTCAAAGCGATTAAGTTAAGGACCAGGCGTGAGCGGAAAGGTATATGAGAATCTCGTAACGACAACTTGTGTCGCCGTGGATTTTATGAAATTCATGAAACCCATTTAAAATTTATATCGCTCTTAACCGGCAAAAAATATCACATAGTTTACGGATATCGTACATACGCGAGCGATTATATCGTAAGAAAAAGCAGTAAATACATTCCTGCACAAAAACAAAACTAAATTGTGTATGACAGTTAAGTATAAGACTCACAAAATTTTGTGAATTCCCTACTACATAGAAACGTTTCCCACTTGGAAGACAGTTCTCAATGCACTGCTTCTCCTATTCCAACCATGAGTCATCCGTACACTATTAAGTTATGAACAAGCCCTGCATACGGTCTAGTGGGTGATGTAATCGACAGCCATATTTAAATCCAATAAAAAGTGAATGTTTGCATTGTGAATAGTGGCGCCTCTCCGTTGATAGTACTTTGTCGGTTTGGGAACAGAAGGTCGAAGTGATAATATGGTTATTTAGCGCGTTCATTTTCTTGATGAACGCAACTCATTTGTTGCAAAGGTGAAGGGAAAACTTTATTGTCGCTTTTTTTCTCTCTCGCAAAGAGATTTACATCACCCCAAGTGAAAGAGGCAACTTTAGAATTTTTGTGAGCTATAAAGGGCGTTCAGTTGCCGCCACGCTGAAGTTTAGAAGTACTTTTTATATTGCATTATTTGCCGTCGCACTAGCGTGGCTTCTTTGGTTTACTTCTTTTGCTTTCTACAAAGAGCGAGGAAACTTAAAATATGAGTAGAAACGATACAGTGTGGACGAGCGACTTTGGCAAATAAATAAAAAGAGGAAGTGTAACGGAACATATGCAGGGGAAAGAGAGAGAGAGAGAGAGAGGAAAGCACAAAACATAAATTTCAATGTGAAACAGATGGAGTTGAGAAGTGAGAAAAGTGGCTTCTTGCCCTTTTAATACCCTCCTTTCACTCTTTTGCTTCTTCACAGCATTTTTTGCTTCCATAAATTGTTTTCGATGTACATTTGTACTTGTCTGTTTAAAAAGGCGACCTTTTTGCTCTGCATATGGCTGGGCAGTAATAGGAGCAAGCACACACGGGCCTCCGAGAGTGGAGAGTGATGGGGAATGTTGAGAATCCATAAACATTCGCGAATATATTCTCCAACGATGGAAATGAGAGGAGCGGAGTAGAGCACAATGAATGCAACTTTCACTCATGACATAATGATTGCATCATATCATGTGGCGCTCGTAATGTAGCCTGAAATATGAGGAAAGAATGATAGCGTTTAGTAAATTTGAGAGCGTATCTTGTATCGCGTTGGTTTATTTTTTTTAAATGATAATAATTTACAAAAAAGGAGGCTTTTCGTTATCCGCATGAGGATAGTTCCAATGTAAATAAATGTCAATGGTTTCGGGAAATATGGGTGGCTTAAAGAGAAAAGGTTTAAAGCCGAGATTTGTATTACGAGTGGTATACTCAAATAGACTGTTTGACTCTCTGTCTTGAAAAGCTAAGCTATCTTAAGAGCACCACAATTAAAAAAGCTATTAGGATTCTGGAATTCCAACCTTATTTTTAAAACTGAGGTGTTTGTTCAACAGAGTCGAGTTTTTCGCATCCCTGGAGCATTTCTTCTTTTTATTCTTTCCAGGTAATTACATAAAAATCCGAGAAAGGTGCGTGCCACATTTCCCCCGAATTTTCCTTTTATTTTTTTTGCTGTTCCCAGGTTACAGTGCGGCATCCTCATGTGTTTCCATCACATTCACCCCTGCACACATTCATGTTTACTCAGATTCGCTGATTTGGAGGAAGCTTGGCTGATGTTGTTTCCACGGCTAACTTTTTTATTCTTTCCAGGTAATTAAATAAAAATCCGAGAAAGGTGCTTGCACTATTTCCCCCGAATTTTCCTTTTATTTTTTTCGCTGTTCCCAGGTTACAGTGCGGCATCCTCATGTGTTTCCATCACATCTCACCCCTGCACACATTCATGTTTACTCAGATTCGCTGATTTTGAGGAAGCTTGGCTGATGTTGTTTCCACGGCTAGTAATATTTACTGATGTGATTTAGTTATTATTTAACCACTACAAATCTCCTTTTCTATTTTTGGTTGCAATTTCCTTCCCAGAAAATGTGACAGTCATTCATTTTCAGTATGATTTTTAGGAGCCCAACTTGTTAGCTTGCCAATCGAAGGCATTGCTATAATACAGCATCGTTCCTAACTTTCTTTCTGGCTACGGGTTTCCTGGAGCTTCACTTTGCTTCTTCTGCTTCTTTCAGCCTTTCGGTCTAATCCTTATCGTCATCATCTGTAAAAACAGAGAGATGGATGAGAATGGCAAGTATACGAAAGAGCGGGCCACAAGCAACATAACAATCGAGGACGAGATAGCAAAATAAAGCCAATCTTTTTTTCGATAGATCCCACATTTATTTTCTAATGGGAAATAAGAAAAAAGGAAAGGAAAAAATTTTGTCAGAATAATTTGATCAGAGCTCTGAGAGATTTCTATTTCCCTGATGATTTTCTCTTTCTTAATCTTCCTGATGAGTGATATGGCAAACTCTTCGTACGACTGCTCTTGTACTTGTTTACTCATTCCAGCATAAAAGGATGCTTCGTTTCTAAAGACGGCATTATCCCTTTTCACAATTTTTGTGTGGCTTGAACACACATACGCGAAATAACATTTGCGTCATGCATGAGTAACCTAAGGAACGTTTATCCATAACCAACGGACACATATCCAAAAAAAAAATACGACACAGGTAAGGCATATCGAATATCAGACCGTCATCTTCATTTCTAATGGCTCCTTTAACGTAGGACGTTGGACGTAATGTATCAACCAAGTATAAAGTCGATATTCTAAACTTCTTCCTTTTACGTTTCACGTTCCCCGAGAAAAAATCAGAATATTGACCCAACCTATTTTATAATCGTGGGGAAATTAATTAAGTAAATATTTTATTTACTCTCCAACATCATTGAAAAACTCTTGGCCGAAGCAGCGCTTCTCTCTAATTTCAAGCCAAACATACTTTAGAATATTATGAAAATTTCATGCTTTTGTTCCTCGCTATTTCATAGTCGCAGCTTACCCTGCCAACACGAGTGGAGTTTGCAATGGTAACTTTAAAAACCATTCAAACTGTATGCAAAGCCACGGAAATTCTTATTTTACGCTTTAACACTCTCTAAATAAAACACTTATCTACTGCGTATCGGAGAAACCGCATGTGGGGAAAATGATTTCTCCTTCTGAAATGATACTAAAAAATTGATATGCTTTCACATTTCGAGTTTTCCATAATTTTTAAGCAAACTCAAACGAAATGAGTTTTTCGTGGACACAAAGTTCAGGAAGAAAATTCCGTCCCGGGGAGAAATATTTAATTACTGTGCAGCCTCATTAGCGTGCACGAAACGGAATTGAGTTTAACTAGGTAATGTCGCTTATTTTAAAGTGATGAGTGGAAACCACACTCGTTTTCCGCTTGAGTAGGATGTCCACACATTCATATCACTTGTTTGCAAGCAGTTTCACTGCGAAAATTATTCAAGTCGGGTTGCTTAGGTTAAAGGACAAAGTGATATGGAAAAAGAGGCATCATTTAGTGCGCCAAAACTTGAGAATCAAGTTCCGAGTAACAATAATATCCCTCACGATTTAATTAAATCATTCGATCAGTACAGCTACTACGAAAAAATAAACTGTGTATGGCTGTATCCATCCACCTGCTGCTACTTATGTAATTCGGATAAGGATTGGGCTGGTCCTATCCGTTGGACAAAAGTTCATGCTCTTGCTTAAACGAAAACCTACCCATTATCATTATATTTTACTATATATTACCATTACTTTCCCCAAGGAACAACGACTATTATTATCAACATTTTTTTATTATTCTTAGGTTTCATACATTCAATCAGCCAGCTCAGCCAAAACCGACGAAGCCACGACCCACCTCTTCTAAAGAAATCGCCTTAACATTTTCTCCCATCTTGGTTGAGCTGAGGAAGGAGAAAAAATCATCAAAATTATTCTTTTTTCCTGCTTGCTGTAGTAGTAGTGGGCTCGTTTCGTTTCGTTTTCCTTCCCATTTCTGTCTGGATTTTGCTTTTCCTCTCCCTTACTAAGTTTCTGCCATTTTCTCGCTTTCTTGCGAATGCAATGGACAGGAGTAATTTTCATTAAGTTGAGAAAAAAAATCCAAGAAAAAATAAACGATTATCAAGAAGGGGATATGCATTATAAGAATCCATAACACATAAACGCTCATTTCTCTCGTCTTGATGATCACGATGAGGACTAAGACGATGGTGAGCTTTTTTCACAAAGAAGCTATATCCAGGGGAGCAGATATACTTGACAATGGAGAAATATGGACTGCTTCAAGCAATTGAGCATTATTATATTGAAGAGGAGAAGCAGTTTTTGCTTAAGTTTTTTTTATAGAACCGCTACAAAACACTAACATCATCATCGTCATCATCATCATCATCAAGAGAGTTTGGATGAAGACGAAAGTTTCATATTTTTTCGAGTGAGTATCCTCACACAGGACTTTGCTTTAGCCACCATTACCACTATCAGACCTCCTTCTATCAGACCAAACCACCGAATACAAACGGTTCCCCAAAAAAACAAGGAAAATAAAGGTTTTACATGCTTATACGTATGTAGCTTCTAAAGGTTTGAAATATTGCGACAACCTTTCCTTTTCTGAGGTCGTAACCAAGGAGAGTAGGTATATGAGGAACTTAATGGGTATCAGTGTCAACTCGTTACCTAACGGATGTTAAACGTTTATGTAAAAAACCCATACTCCTCCATGAAATATTTTGAATTTTCATGAATTTCCCCCAACTATTAACTTTAAGGGACTTTCGATCATTTCATGAAAAAGTAGTTTCTATCCTTCATTCTAGTTATTTACATTATGTTTTGTATTACGTTACATTAGATTTTGTTGCACGACGACCCACTTCATCTCACGCGTTTGAAATCGTAGGGCATCTCGAGGCAAGGAAACATTGCGAATCAATCGGTTGGGCGGGCGGACAGACACTCGGACACATCATCATCAGTATCGGCTCGCCGTATCCAGCGACGTACAACATGTACAGAAAGGAGCATAATAAATACATGTTTCTCGGGCACCGTTCCTTTCCTTGTCATAATACAGTGTAAAGTGGATTTCATATCTGAAAAAACTTATAATATGCATCACTCACTCATGCCCACATATATGTATTTATGAAAGTTCTTTTTTTCTCTTCTTTTCTCGTAGGCAATGAAATTACAGTATAGTATATGAAATCAAAACTATGCATCATAATAATGCATGAGCATTATATCATACATCTATCTTTTACTCCGTATATGATTGTATTATAAGAAAGATATGAAAAAAATAAAGGGCAATATTTCTTGAGTCGATCAATATCTCCGATGCCCGTCCACAATTTTTCTCCATTTTTTGTTAACTCTCCTTTTCTTTCTGTTTTGGTCTTCTCGTACACATAACTTTGAAAAAAAAATTGCAGGAACGAGCGATGAGAATATGATACGTTCGTCTTGTATAATTGGACATACACGAGGAGAGGGAGAGAAAAGAAGAAAGGAATAAAGCACTCACGTATTAGTTCAGATTCTTCTATTCCTCTCACTTATTTTCCTTTCATTCCTGGAAAATATATGATGCATGGACGTACCCTCAAGAATAACGACCTCTTTTAGTCTTATACATTTTACTTTCTATCTATTTCACTTTTTCCTTCTCTCGCTCTCTCTCTCTCTTTCTCCCTCTCAAGCTTGAGTCATTTTGGCCTTTCATACCTCATCTTACTTTTGTCTACATATTAATAAGCAAACTTGTGCATAGCCATGTTCGTATCCATCACTTTCGAAATTGGGCAACTCATGAGAATTTTAGGAATCATGTGGGAGGCAAAAGGCATTTTTGGTTTTGGAAAACGCAATCTATGATTTCATACGTAAATGCTTAGGGATTAGGCTGATCTACTTCCTCGATATATCCCCCTTATAAGCTGTCTCTCTGCATGAAAATGGAAAATTTGAACCTTATTAAAATCAGTACACCTTGAAATGTCAATGATTAAAGTCGTGTGAGGAAGTTTCTTCCCAGCAATTTTGGTCGACGCGACGCCAAGAGCCAATGAAAGAGTGGGAGTGAGACAATCAACGGAAATAGTACGGCTCCCATCGAAGCCTAAGCGTCCCAGCGGCCTTTGGTTTGGACAAGTACTACTTATACCTACATGCAATAACACATCTATTCCAGCAAGATTCCTACCTATTAACAATTCCTGGTGCAAATAAATAAGCCGTAGATTTAATAATAGGACAGAACTTCTCCTGTCATATACGGAGATAAGTCATTTATAGATGTAGCTCGACCGAAAGCCTCGGGACTTTTCTTAGCATTTTTTGTCATCTTTCTCATTTCCTTCTCGCCATCCTCGACCTCCTCCTTAGAGTCTCCTCCTCTTTTCTCTCCATGTTGTCTCATTTCAACTCCCTAATTCTCCCTTCGATCCAGCTGGACATCACTTTATATCATAGTAATAATAAGTATTTTCTGCGCCAAAAGAATACAGAAAATATTGGGTTCATTTTTCCATTTCAAGTACAAATCAGGCGAGGAGTGGAGTGGGTAGCAACAGAAGTCCGTCCTTTGGACCAATCCACATGCTAAACTGTGTATAGAAAAATGACGTGTCAATTACTATTTCTCCTTCTCTGAAACTTTCCTTCTCATTACAACAAAGAGCACTTTAAGTAGCTTATATGACTCAATCTTTGAGAGGCTTGAAAATTTGTGGAAAAACATGCGGATTTTTGTTTCTTCTGCTCGAAAAATTTATTAACGCCGCTCCTCACTTGAAAGTGTTTCTGGAATCCGTGGGCAGGTAGATTTATAGAGTTTAATAGAAAAAATGAAACCGTAGATATTGTCGTATTTGTTCTGGAAATGATGTGCGCATTTGCAGTCAATGTATTTCGTAATTTTCGTGCATGCAAGACAGACCAGGTGTTGATGACTAATGACCCGTTTGAGAAAATAAATCTCAGCCAATAAGTACGACACGCTCGCTTTATCAGGTTTACTCAAGCTGTTACTACAGACTCCCACGAGTATGGACATGAATGCATAATGATATGTATGTAGTAGATACTCATGTGGACAATGCATAACTGGACGGAGCGAAACTTCTCATACTTCTTTCATGTCTCCAGCATTTTTCTCGGGCATTTGCATATCGATTTAAAAAGCCTTTGAAATTCTCAATCTGTTCGAGCCAAGTCTAAACTAGAAAGTGGTAGCGAAAGAAAAAAAACGCATAATATTTTTCGAGCACACATAAGCAACTTAAGTGGAAAGAAGGAGATGACATATAAATGCTAAAGAATAGATTTCTGATGACTACAAAACTCATTGTCATAAAAAATATGTTTTGGAAATGAATTGTCTCTAGTTTTCATTGTCTCAAAAAATGTAAGGCTTCCCACCCCTGGCAAATCTAGGAGACACAACCAACACATTCATTATTTCTCGTCAGAGTCAAATGTGCAATGAAATTAGAGTCTCATCGACACAAAGGGTGTACCTATGGGTAGAGTTGCGGCACATTAAAAAATACGGGGAAATGAAGGAAATTCTATAAAGGTAAACGCGTTTTATTATTTGCTGTTCCCTGTAATCATACTAAAACAGTGTGCTCCCTCACAGTATTTCTTTTTCATTAAAAACAAAATCATCCAATGTGACAGCCTTTGTGAGAATGTCAATGGTCACATGCACGCTCAAAGTTGTAGCAATTAATCGCATCACGTTGACGTGACTACTACCACTACGACTACTAGTAGTAATAGTGTTCCACATTATGGACTCTTCGAACACAGCATTACATAATATTAGATTTCGATGAGGATTGCGGTGAAAATGAAGTTTCATTATCCGATCACATCACAAATCCTAAAAACGTCTGTCTTTCTCTGTCTCAGTTCGAAACACTAAAGCCTTACGAATACAGCCTTTTCTTTGGAAAAAATGTTACGCAAGATAGAATATTAGGATTTAGTTGCTGCTAGTTTGTGAGGTCAGTTGCTCCACGGGAAATGAATTTTTTGACGATATTAATTACCCTGGAATAATGTACACATTTTATGTCTTTCTATGCCAATTCTTTTTTCTTCGTAGTATTGCATTATCTCAGATCTGCACGGCATATATCTAAGCCTTTAATGCGACGCGTCATAGATATTCTTGAAAAATCCTATTAACAGAACAAGGATAAAAAATAGTCCAAATCCAACCAAATGCAATAATAATGATGTCATCATCACAACATAATGCTTATATATTCTCGTTTTTTGTGATTAACTACGCTAAATAGGTTAATTTATACTGCACTCAAAAAATAAATGGAATAAACAAGGTGGGACTGCACAAAATTGTTTATCATTTTTTCGACAATTCATGTTTAGCAAGCAAAAACTGAAAAGCGTGTGTAACTGACTTGGTTGCGAGTGGGATTTATTGGTTTTTATCGTATTTGTCTGCCATTGGTGGAATACGAAATGAGAAAAGCTTGTTTGCGTCATACCTACGCATGAAACTATTATCTGTGATAGGGCTTCGCTGTGTTAATTTTAAAAATTAATTTGTGCCTCTAATATAATACGTAACTATACAAAAAAAATTACACCACTTCATTTCATCATGAGAATTTCTCTGTTTCGAATGGATTACAAGGCGAAATTTATTACGGCAATCGAGCTCAGTCCATGAGGCTAAAGCAATTAATTCATGAATATGGATTAATTAAGAAATTTCTCATTGCTCATGTTAGGCATAGAAATGAAATAATCACACTATCATTTAATGACGTTATAAACAATATGCTTAACCCTTTTGTTTACACAAGAGAAAGTCTAGCTCATGCATGGGGAACGTGAGGCAGCACCTGGTGACGCAACTTTGTTCCATGTATTACAGTAATTGGAATATGTACCTGTACGAATAAGGAGACAAGAAATGTGTGATAAATTATCGGATTCAAATTTTAAAATGATTACAATGAGTACGGCTGAAGAATGAGAATATGAAAGGCAAGCAAGCAAAAAAGTGTAAGCGTCTACTCGTTAATTGCTCATCATCCTGAGTCGCTCGATCGTCCGCCGGATGCACCCGTTCAGGCGTAAAATATGCAAATATACACACACTCTCTCATAAAAACAGAGGATAACAGATATGCGCGTAATATTGAAAGCAGTTGTTTAATTGCGATATCATGATAACGATACTAAAGTTTACTCTGCACAAGCGAACGAAGCCCAGCGATAAAACTTCATGAAAGAGTCTGTAGAGGCGGAAAACGTATTGAGCGTACAGTTCGTTCACAGCAACATAACTCATCAGCCAAATGAATTACTACTAGTACAACGGCTTCCACTACCTCTGGAGGATTTTTTTGAGAAATTAATGTACAAAACAGATATAAATTCTGCATATAAATGGTCAAGTCATGATACAAGCTTAACGTAAGGCCAAGATACGTGATTCTCTGTTAGGAAAACCTAGGTAGATGGGAGAGACTTTCATTTGAAACGGTTTTTGAAAATGATTGCAAAGCGATGATAATGACGGTAGGAGTTTTGGAGGGGAATTAAAAGCACACAAAGATTTTGCTCACGGTATTAACATGACCATAATGGGATGCCATTAAAAGCCCTAAAACTGGATAGAGGAGTTAGCTGGCGAAAAACAAGCCAGCAGCATAATGCATCATCGCATGATGTGATTATTATTACGATGTATAGATAATCCAACAAAAACTAATAAGCAAATTTTATGAATATGGAAGGGATAAATTACTAAAATACAGCTCGACCGGCATGTGTGATGTGTCTGTGTGTGGACTCATTGTTTCATATTTCATCGAGAAATTCAACTCCAGGTTCGTATTTAGCAAAAAGGGATACAAGGGAAATTTTACGGGACTTTTAGCCCACTCTCCGTGTATCCTTTTTGGTGGTGGCTGGTGGTGGTGATTATGATGAAACCTACTTTGATACACATTAAAAACATCTTACATGGAGATTGTACGCGGCAGTCCTCGTGCATGCGGATGAATGTAAATGGATGCAAACGTAAATGTACTGTTTAACGACTAAAAACTGCAAATAAGATTGCATGCAACGCTAACTCCTCTCCATGATGCTGATGACGATGACTAGTGGAAGGAAGTCAAGTGAATGTAAACGAATTTCTCTGGGTAAAGTATTACTATAAAACCCTGATATATTTGACTTGCATGATGAGGATGCTCTAAATTAGAGGAGAGAGACATTACTGACGACGACGACGATGACTACGACCGTGGCATCGGGAAATGTCCAACGCCCTCGCCAACAAACATTTAAAGCATTAAGGCTGGGGTACTATGAAAATGAAGTTGTAGTCCGTGCTCTCCATCTCTCTCCGAGAACATGTATATATGCATGATGCTGTGGAGTGAAAATCTAGTAAGAATTTATTCTGACGTCGAACCAGCAAGGAGTTTTAAATTTTAATTGTTTTGCGTTAAGGAGAGCTAATGTCCATGCGAGAGCATCATTCTTCACTCCTCTTCTCTCGGAAAATATGAAATTATGACGTATTATGTTGAAAATGCGGCGGTGGTGGTCTGGTCTGGTCTGCTGGCGGCAGCGAAGTGGATTGAGTGAGTGCAAGGGAAAGAAGAAGGAGAGCCTTTCTTCTTTCTCCCCCTACCTCATTTTCTTTGCTACTGCTGGGGAAAAGTGAAAACCAAGGGAAGGACCGACGTGGGCAAAAATATTCCATGTTCTCTAATCTCATTAAGAACTATCATCCAATATCTTAAACTTCACGGTTTATATTCAATTTATTCGTTTCCATATAGGATCTTTCTTCGCGTATATATAAATCTCACGTTGTAAATTTTGCTTTGAACAGTTTTCATCCTTGTAAACTGACTAAAACTAATGACTACTTTTGAAGCGCCTCTTTCTCGCCCTCGTCGAGTGAAGAGACAAGTTTCGGCGGTCAGAGAAGGAGAGAGAAGACTTGTTTTGATTGCTGATTACTAGCGATTGGATACCATGCCTGTTATGAAAACGAACATTGAAAATGAAATGGCCTCTCTGTCGTCTTTCCGCTCCTCTTCTGCGTGCTTGCTCCCCCTTTTCCTTCATTTCACTCCGCTTCAAATTTCCTTATTATTACCTCCTATATATAATGCCAGAAAAATGCTGTGTGCTTCATTCATTCAACAAAGTGTCTGCTGGGGAAAAATGAACCTTGTACGAGAATGAGGATGAGAAGAAATAAGACTTTATAGAGAGCCGTGACTCCCTCTCACAACACACACTCTCCCTCTAAAACTGTTGTTCTCTCCTCATCACCATACTCCCATACTTCGCTCATCTCATTTTATTTCATCTCATCCCCAAAAACTGGCCAAACTTTCTAATTTCTACAGTTTCCCTTAAATTTATGTTCTCCTTCCCCCGGCTCCCGTTTAATGCTTCACAAGTGCTAAGCTCAGAAAGTAGAGGGAATAATACCTCCTGCTTTTAATATGAATGCATAGTTTTCTTTAATATTCTATACGCTCTTTTGTTTGTTACAGTGTTACTATTGCTGGAAACAAAAAAAAATCTGTCGAGACCAAATTCACAATTACTCTGACTTTGAGAGTGAGAACAAGTAAAATGTGGCATTGTAAACGCGGTAGTGCAGTTTTTCGTTAGTGGCAGCACTGAAACATTTTGTGTGTGAGTGAGAAAGAGAGAGAAAAGGATGACTTGAGCAACACTGCAAGCCATATTATATAGCACCACCACCAACATCACTACCACATCCCATTGATTATTCCTCCTTGTTTCAACGCGAAATGACTTTCATGCATGTAATTTATGGCTAAACGTATCAAAGTCAGACTTTTTGCCACATTCATACAGGCACTCTTTAGTTCGTCTCCCTTTCCCCATTATTACACTGATTCGAAAGCCCGCATAACGATGAATGCATGTATGAAGTTTGCATTTTATATACATTTTGACGTGGCTTTCTACGAGAATTTTTTCAGCGTTGATGACTTTAGATTTGAAATATTAGGTTTGAGCAGCCTACGCAAAAAAAAAATTAAAATAGGGCTTAGCTCATGCTCACCGGGGGAATATGATAAATGTGATCTGGATGACAAAAACGCGATGCTATCTAATTATGTGAACTACCTCTGTATCGTATCGTCAATACTAGAATGTGTATGACTTTGTTCTCATGTCCGCGTCACACATGTATTAACCTTTTTTGTGCTTTGTTCTCTGGCAAGAACCAATCATGTTCCTTAAACTAATAGCCAATCAAATTCTCTCTTTCATAATTCCTGGAGAAGTGACGCTCTCCTCTTTTCGGCAACAGCCATTTTCTCATTGTCCCTAGCCAGCAACTTCTTGGCTGGTAGAAGCGTTTTACCATTGCACACAACAACATGTCGTGCCCATCTCTCTAGATTTTTTTTGTACTCTGTAAATTCCTTGCCATTATCATTTGACCTTTTCGATAATTAAATATTTCAATTTCAAGTAAAACTATCTACCTGCTCTAATCAGTATACAGTCTCCTTACCTTCATACAGTCTCCATTTATTCAATCAATCAAAAATATACAGTCTCCATTTATCTAACCATTTCATTCCTAAATCATCATTCATCATCATACCACCATCCCACCTCCTGCTACTCCACCGAGCTCACCTACATTTTGATCCGCCGGACCGACGAACCTTTGCGGTTTGGAATTAACCAGTGACCTAGTGAACTTTTAAATTTTTTTGTGCCCTTCGATTTCCCATTTCCGTGATCATCATCTTGTGCAGATACGTTGAGATAGTGATCGTGACTTTATTGTGGACAACCCCACCGAACAGTTCCAGTGCAATACATGAACTCATAATACAACTCACCTGCACAAGTGTGGTTTTGTTTCATGTTCTAAAAATAAAATACTCAAATCAGTTTCATCATGGGTGATGCAGCTATTCGCCGTCATTTTCACAACCAGTTAAAACGAATCATAGCTCGTGCCGATCAGCACCCTAATTTACCATTAATTACCGACATGATTACAGTATACCAAGCTCAAGTTAGTGACCTCTG
>JAHZNH010000333.1:0-19459 GCA_027744355.1 Tyrannoseira gladiata
AGGAGATCGTTATCCTCAAAGGCACACAAAAAAACTCCGGGAGTGAGGAGTGGATGTAACATGAGCAAAATTTAAATTAGTTTCCCTGGCCGGAACGTTGACCGGTAGTCGGAAACCAACAAAAACGACCAAAAAAACATATATAGCCATATACAATGCTGGGTAAGCATCGCCTCCTGATATACTGCACTTGTTAACTTTTGTCAGGACCTTTTGTAGATAGATAAGTAGGTTTTTGCGGTAACAGCATTTATTTTCAAAAGAACTACGAGTTTTTTTCCCGTTGCGCGTGAATCTCCAAATCACTACTTCCCTTTAAAATCAGGCCGGCGGCGAATGTTAATTTTCGACTGTATCCTTCCTCTTGGTAGTGGGGAAAACGGAAGCAATAATTCCTGTTGTTTACCTTGTGCTCATCCCCTCCGCTGGGAAGAACGTAGGCGTTGGTTGAAAAACAAAATAGGAGGCATTATAATTTTCCGGGATACGAAGTACTTACTTGGTCTAGACTTCCCATAAGTCAGTCAAATCCAGAGTACAATGCAATAAATTACAATCACATATTCATTGTCGAACTGGTAGTTGGTAGAGTTGTTACTTATCTATAACTTACTTTCACTGAATGCGAAAGTAAACATCGGGACTTTTGCTCAATTTTGTCCTATATACATAAATACATTACTTTCAAAAACATTTTGTGAGCAAATACACTAAGTTTCACTTCTCCCCAGAGGGACTTTCCACTACTAAGCCTTGCGAAGTTCGGCATTTCCTGGACGCAAAATATGATTGAAATAATCAAATTTCGTCCGATTCATTTAAAAACTTTTGATTATATGTAGTTGGATGGAGCGGCCCCACGCTATAATTTTGAAAGGAGGAAAGAAAGTTGTACGTTCGTGGTGGCTTTTTCTTCCCTGACGAGGGAAGAGAATGCGACGGTTCCTTACTTTTCTTCTTTGGAACTTCTCAAATGCCATTAAAAGTTCTCGTGGGAACCGGCATGATTCATGAATGCGACATTTATGAACGAAAATGACGGCTTTATCCCGGAAATATTGAATGGGAAAATCCTCCTCTCCTTGGGCCACATCTTAATAAGTCAACTTAATTATATGGACTGTACTTACGTATGCAGAGCCACTATTGATTTGCATATGAATATGGATGAAAAAAGTGTGAAAACTCAAGGGGAGCGGAGAGAATCAGGATAGAGGTCTATCGCCGCAATAATAACGTTCCCTCTTCCCTTTGCTCTGGTATGGTCTCCCCCCTTAGCTTTTGATTTACGAACTGAATTACACGAGAACTTTCATATGCTCAGCTAAACCAATCCAAGTCATTCCAATGAAAAAAGTTTGACCTTTCTCTCGCTTCATTGTGTACAATGGAGGAAATACAGGAAAAAACAAAAACTGCGGGAGCACTGCTCTATAAAAATTCTTAGGCTGGAGCTGTAGGCTTGTGTCCGGAGGGAAAGTCAAATAGACCAGTAATTATACTATATTGAGGGGTCTGGAGCAAAAAAAAAAACTAGGAAAAAGTTTTCAGGGAATAGGGTTCAACATCATCGTACAGTTACTAGATTTTGTGTTCATGAAGTTTACTCTGATGCGGTGGATGGATGAATCAAAGGCGAAAAAATAAAGCGTAGCAGTACCAGTAGAGCAGTTGAACTACCAAACCAAACTATTATTCGTTTATAGATTTATAGGAGGTTGCGCATAACTATTGCCTGTGACTCACGAGAGGAGCAGTCATCACCACCATGCCACCACTCACCACAAAACATTTTTTACTGGAGGCATAAGCGTTGGCTTTTAGCAGTGCCCATTATCATTTAAAGTGATGAAGAGAACATGAAGGAGTGCGGAGTCGTCATCCTCGTGTGTGCTGGTGGTGGTGGGTATGTGCCTGTCTGCCTGCCCATGTGTGCTCAGCTAATCCGGATTACTTGGAAATGTGTGGGTTTATTGCCTCATTTAAAATTGTCGAGGTTGGCATTTGTTGACCTATTTCCAGTGCATGCAGGCAGGCATGGATGTGCCCACACCGAAGAGGATGTGGTGGCTCCGGAGGATATCTATAAAATGAAATAGATTTATATGCAAATTAAACGGAAGTGTGTGGAGGGATACCTCATCTTCCGGAGTTGGGTTGGGATGATGATGATACAGCGAGATTTTTTACAACCTTTTTTTATGAGGGATGGAGAATGATGATGGTGATCCCTTTGATGGGAAAGGGGAAATCGAAGATGTGGAAAATTGAAAATGACTGAGGAAAAAGTAAAAGATCGAAGAGGAATGGGGAAGATGCTGAAGAGAAAATTATGGTTCCTGTGAAAATAAGATAGGATTCGAGATTCGATGCGATGCGATGCTTTCGCGATACTATAAAACGACAGAGGGAAAACCACTCAAGGGAAGCCAAGCCACGAAGAATTTTTTAGGCAAAACCAATCTCTCATTCTTCAAGAGAAGGAATCTTTAATTTGTGGCAGGAGAAAAAAAATTATTCGTTTATGATGATATGCACAAAAGCATCAGATCAGATTCGGGGAATTGCCATAATGAAATTCAGAGATTTTTCCAGGAAAAGGGAAGCTGCCTTGAGGCTTCGGGTATTTTCTCGAGTAGTGATTTCGAAATTGCTTCGTCAGTCAATAGAATTTTCATTGAGAGCGATGATGATGATGATGATGGTGAGTTCAAGGCAAAGGAAGAAAAAAATGAAAGCATTGCATATGGAAGCCATAATATTTAGTTATGACTTGAATGGATGGAAAGTTATTGTTCAAGAATGCATAAAACATTTTTTTTCACAATGAGTGAGGTAATGAATGCAAGTAAGTAAGGAAAGTGAGTATATTACCCACAAAACTCATTCCAGTCTTTGAAAACAATTTTACAATTGCCAAGTCAGTACTCAGAAGCCATCCATCCGACTCCTAATTAAGGACACGTTATGTACATTAGCTCGTCAACTCATGCAATTATAAAAGGGAGTTACGAGAGCACAAAACTACTTTTTGTGGGGAGGTGGGCAAGTTACAATTCGAGTCAGTTTGTCACATCCAAATATATTTATTTAGTATGAGGAACTTTGGAGTTTCCCGTTGGCTAAAAAGTCCCCCGTCTGGAAAAGACATGAGGAAGACTTTAGGGTGAAAGCACTAACGAAATTATCCAGTGGAGCGCTCTTTACTCATCATCAACATCAGCATCACCATTATGATCTTGTAGGAGGTTGCCCTCTATTCTGTTTAGTCTTTATTTTGGGAGAGGAAATGATGTCCAACGAGAGGGAGAGGGAGAGAGACCAAGACCTAACTTAACTTCACATTTTGCTCGCAGTGATGGCCAGAGTAATCGAAGGAATGGAATTTCCAAAATTCTTCTGCGTCCTTTATTGAATCTAGAGAAAGTAGTGGAGTGGAGCGGGAAGGAGCAGCTCAAAATTCAATATTCTCCCACTCCTCTTGTTCGCATGCCATCCTATCCTACTCTGGCCTGGTAATGGGAGAACATTGTGTTGTGTTGAGATGATCATGATGATGATCATCATCATCGTCGTCGTCTAGTTCTCGATCTGGAGTACTCTGTGTGCTTAATAAAATCATTAAAATGAGAATGGATCGGAAAAGACCTGTGAAGCTGTTGTATAAGTTTACAAAAGCCCCTTTGTTGGCACAGGAATTAATGAGGACCTTTCCCCATGGCTCGCTTCAACCAAAACTATGGCTCAAAAAAAGAGCAAACGTTAGCGCTACAGAGGTAGCACACCTATCGCACTTTTTTTCCATGTGAGCTGGTGGAGCTAGGTTTGGCTTGGCTTGGTTTGGTTTGGTTGGTATCGCTGCTGGTAGTCCGAGTTTATTCTTGCTTCACCCCAACTACAAAAATATAACATGAACAACAAACATCACATTCCATCACATGCCTATCTATCCGCATCCGCCACCCGACTCTAAATCTCGTGGAGTCCTCAAGGTCGCCATTATCAGCGACATGTTGGATGTTGAATGCCGATGAGGGAGAGAGATACGGACGGATGGACGGAGTGAGAGCGAGAGAGACGCCCCGAACTGACTATTGTAGAGGAAAGGGAAGGGTTGGAATGCAAAAGACACAAAACACTCTTAATAACTGTGTCGCCTATGAAAGCCTTGTCCCGCTTTTGTTTCACCACTTAAAAGACCCCTTTTTTCTAATGGATTCACGTCATCCTCATTCCCATCACATTTTTTCCCCGAGCTGAAGAGGAAATAAATTGGTTGTTGTATATTATACCTTCATTCGAGCAACAACAACAACAATAATTATAACAACGCGACTATTATGGCATAACTACGTATCTATCTACTGACTCCCGTCTTTTTTGTTTTTGTGCACCCGTAATAAAGACGGGAGTTGAGATTGAGACGGGGAAAACAATAATTTTTTTTGCATTTTCTCGTGCAGAAAGAGAAGAGATTCAATTTGGGCACAGGAAATTCGGATGGAGATTGCCATCTATGCGATTTCTCAGCCACCGTACCGTTCCAACTGTATTTATGTGCCTTATATCCTTCTTTCCAAGTTGGGGTTTGGTTCGGTTCTTGTGCTCATTGTGCTATCTCAGACGAGAGAAATCGAATGAATTCTATAACCTATTGGAACTCTTCTGGGGAAAACTTTTTCCCCCAGTTTTTCTCACTTCTGAAGGCAAGTATAAATCCCCTTTTCATCCATTCTGCTGACAGGACAGCACACATACTCCGTGTATTGACGTGAGGAGGTCTGGTTCGTAGTCATCCGCTGTCAATTCACTTTCATAAATTCATTCAACAGGATTTATATTAGTTTTCTGGACTTCAGCCAACAATACGGTGGACTAATGATTTATGAAACCGAATTGTACCTGTGATGCGATGTGATGCTGGGTGAGGATCTCTCTCCGACTTTCTGGAGTGGCGGAGAAAAGCCAATGAAGGAAAACTTTCGATGGAGGATGACACACTACTTACTCCAGTATTTGCATGGATAATGACGATATGTGATGGTGAGTCTAATGTCATGAGTCACAGCGAAAGAGGGGAAAAAGGTAAAACGTCAAGTGCGCCTTCGAGGCGAGTTTACTTCCAGGCAGGGGAAAAAAGCTTTCCCATTCCTCCGGAGTAAGCGTCTCTCCCCCTTCATGGAGGAGTATAGATACATATTTTGGTGTTTTCTGCTTGGGATTGGTTTTTGCGGGGAAAGTGTGCACTTAGCCTATCTAAAAGAGATGTAATTTGATGGCGAGAAAAAAATATAAGTCGCATCCAAGCCAGTCCCAGCCGAACGTCTCGTATTGGTTTTTTTGGACATTTGCATCTGGCATGAAAGGTTAAATGGCAAGCTAACACCTAATGCGGAGTAAAGTAAATACTGACACTTCTAGAGTTGCAAACACGTCTGCGCACTCGGAAATTACGACAATGTGTAAGGATAAAAATATCGAATCCTGATCCTGATGTAAGGTGTTTGGCTTTGGCTAGGTTCGGTTTGACGCACTTCCACTTCTTTGGAGAGTGTTTTGTTTCCATCCCACCTTTCCCAATAAACAATGCAATGGAGTGGGGTGGAGTGGCAGTGCCACGGAATTCAGATTCAGTGAGAGGATCTAGGGAATTATTTGATCCTGCTTTATCAATAGAGCCTGATCTCTCCCAAACAGACTTGATGTAGATAGTTTATTTTCTCTCCGGCACAAAAACCAGATCAAGCCGCCCTACAATATGAGTATAGATGAAGAATAAAGAATGGTGACGCTGGTGATGTTGCAGGACGATGGCTGTACGGCACAACAAATGTTATGGTGTGTGGGCTTTACCTTTTCTTCTCTCCGAAGCTTTGTATGGAAATTAGGTGGGAGGAAGGAGTAGAATGGAATAAGTAGGTCCCAAGAGGAAGTTCTTTACATCGGACGCAACGAACCGTCCAACGGACCAAGAAAAAAAGGAAGAAAAAAACGCCGGGTCGGACTCTTACTTACTCGCGAGGAGAAAGTAACCCATTCAATTTTTGACCAGATGATGGGCAAAAAGGCTTAAATGATCCAAGGGAAAGAAAGTGAAAGTCAAGGGGAGAAGGAAAACTCACAAGAGAAAAAGCGTATAGTACTTGTAGTAGTAAGTGCTTATGTCTAACTAGGTTTTTTTAATTTTCTTGTTTGGTCGTTATTATTTCCGAAAAGGTTTTTTCCTTCTCGTGATGATAAACAACTTAAGCAATTTTCTGTTTTGACATTGTCATCTTATTGCAACAGTTTCATTTCATATTTCCACATTTTCTAGTAATAATATCGACTCGAGAGAGAAGAGTAGCGTGCCTACCTATTTTTATACAAAGGGAAAGTAATAATAATACTATTTCCTCATGATTTCACTTCATCCAGTTTATTTTTAATTTCCCCTTTTGATGCAATTGCGAAAGCGCCCGGAGAAAAAGTTTCAGTCATTCACCTGCTCGTGATAGTAGCAAGTTGCGTTGGTGGGAGAAGGTTGACTCGCAGTGTGATTGGGCATGAAATTGTCTAATTTTCTCTCCTTTCGCAACCCTACACTTTTGTATTACGTTACCCCAGAGATGCTAGTTCTTTATGTTCCGCGCGTGATTTACAATGTAGGGAATAGGGATGATGAGAGTGAGATTGAATGGAGATCGGATCGGAACAAGGAAGTAAGTACCAGTTTTTCCATACTTACTAACTCACTCTCCTCCACTAAGAAATGTGAGGACGGACTGGCGTCTCTGGAGAATTAAATATTTGTTTTACTTCTGGGATCGTACCTCGCTTATTCCATCTTCTTCTGCGGAGGAGAGATAGTACTCGGGTCTCGTCTCTTTTTTGATAAGTTCATTTAGGCTAACAAGAAGACGGAGAGGGAAGACTTCCCTTCTTTATCTGTCTCCGTGGGCTTGGTGGCTCCGGCACGACATATGTAACATATTTCTGGGGAGACGAGGTGAAATCCTCTCAAGTTATGGTTCTTATTATGTAGTTGAAAATGAAATGTAATGCAAGGAGGATGGATGGATGGGTGGTTTTGGGAAAATGAAAATTATTTTCCCATATGGAAAGCTCACGGGATGAGGATCGATAAGAATAAGAAGACAGGCGAATATGATGCGATGAGATGGAGGAAAAGATAAGGAGGAGGATGTGCGAGTGGATCTAAAGGAGTTCGTAATAATTTTATTTTTTAGAAAGAACTTATTGTTGAATGGGGGAAAATGAAGCATTCCTCCGCGTTCTGTATTATGATGATGATTAAGTATATATATGAGCACCCTTAATCGTCTCATGCTTAAGAAAAGGAATAAGTTCGGATGGATGGGATGAGAATAATACCTTATTTTTAATAGAGTTCGGCTGAAGAAAAGCCGTCCTAGGAACGACCAACTATGAAGAGGAGAGAGGAGAATGTGCGAGTGGATCTGAAAGAGTTCGTAATAATTTTATTTTTTAGAAAGAACTTATTGTTGAATGGGGGAAAATGAAGCATTCCTCCGCGTTTCGTATTATGATGATGATTAAGTATATATGAGCACCCTTAATCGTCTCTGTTGCCGGGCTCATGCTTAAGAAAAGGAATAAGTTCGGATGGATGGGATGAGAATAATACCTTATTTTTAATAGAGTTCGGCTGAAGAAAAGCCGTCCTAGGAACGACCAACTATGAAGAAGAGTTTTTTTGCTGAAGTTCCACTTTGCATGAAGATTATTTTCATATTATGGAATTACGGAGGAGGATGAAAAAAGGGGAATTTCAAAGAATTTCGCAAAGATTAGGGAAACGGGGAAAAAAGAAATTGTTGGGAGGAAAAAAAGTTTTATCTCTGCTTTGAATACTAAAGGCAGATGCGCGGAGCGAGTGGTATTCAGTTTTCCCTCTAAGCCGACATTCTTGTGGAACTCTGTTTCGTGGCCTTGGTGGCGAAGAAAGAAGTGGTTTTGGCTTTGGCCTGACGTGAGCTAAGGCCTAAAGGGCTGGAGCTCGGATTCGGAATGTGTATTTTTAAAATCCTTAATTTAGATAATTAAATGGAGAATCTAAATAAGTCGACTTCCAAGGCTCAACTTTATTTTTGGAGGAGGGGTAGGAACGCTACCATACCGCGATGAATATTAATAAAGGGTGCATCGGGGGATTAAGGATTTATGCAGAAGAGTAAATATTCCATGGAGAAAAGGTATTCAATGGCATATTATATGAATGGCCGATCAAGTATGGAATGGCATGTACTTATTCATCATCATCGTCATCGTGCCTTCGGGCGGCTCTTTTATTGTGGGAAATTGTGGAACTACAGCACTGGAACTGCTCACTACCTACTTACTACCTTTTCTTCAAAAGAAAGAATCAAGGCCACTTCGTCCAAATTATCTTTATTAATTCTTGAAACACGGGGAGAGCCGCTCCTGTCAATCTCACTTAGTGCCACGTCGAATGAAACGAGGGAGGACGTGGACGAGGTGGAGTGTCTTATGGATTGATATGGGACAACGTAAGAGCACTTTTTTCCCAAAGAAAGCCTTAGAGTCTGATTAATAAGCACAAAACTCCCCCATTTTCCCGTCCAACTTAGTCAAAGTCAGGAGGCAGGAAAATGCTCTTGTGTTGAGGAAACACTCTGGCTAACCTTTTCCCCTCGATTGTGGCTCTCAAAAGGCGATTCGTGAAAGGTAGAGTAGTAGTAAGGCATATTGAAGAAAACATATTAGATGTGTCTCGGAAGCAAAATGGGGTTCCATCAAAGCCGACACCTTAACATTCCTATAATTTATAAAAAAGGTAAACTATATTGATTAATAGAGGGCTTCTCGGAAAAGCATCACTCTCCACGACCATGAGAATACTAGTAGTTGTAGTGCACCTCTGAGAGCATCTGAGAGAGAGCGGAGTTGGAGTTATGAGAGCGCGGTTTTTTCTTAATTCTTTTTTCCTCTCGCTTAAAAACATTTTTTGTCTCATTGACTTCCGAAAAAAATAAGTTAATTTTTTCCCTCCGCTCACATTCCCACTCACTACGAAGCTGGTGGTGTGATGGTGAGGGTGAAGTGGGAAAGGAAGAGAGAGGCGTGCCCTACAATGTTTCCCGTCTTATTTTTTTCTCTGGAGATATCATCGAGTTCCTTCGCATTCTTCTTTGATCACGACGCCCATGATGATGATGATGATGATGATGATGAAGAACCAAGGACCACGATCTATGTGAGGGCTTAGTTACGGCTCATTCGGTATTTCCCCAGAAAAAAAATAAATCCTGAGATCCCTCCATATATTTCCCAAGGTAGAAAATAGGAATAAAAAAGGCAAAATGAGAGGGGAAAAAGAATGCGGAGGAAGTAAGTGGGAAGAAAAAAGGGAAGGATGAGGATGGCATGGCTTTTGAATTTCTCATTTGCCATAGCTTTAGAGCGTATGCGGTAGAGGTGGTGCTCTTCTCCTATATTTAAGGGGGGAAAATAAAGTGTAAGAGCCCGAAACCCGGTGGGAGCTCATTCGGAGAACATTATGGAGAAAAGTGAAATCCTTAAGAAATAAATGAGTGTGATGGAAAGCCAGAGAAGAAGAAGAAGAACTTTTTCTTCTCTTCTCTACCGGATTGAGTGGGAACCTATATATTCATTTCATTTTTTCCCTGCCTTCCCCATCACCCGCTGTAAACGGAATGGGATGGTAATAGAGGCAAAAAACCATTAGACATACAATGAGCCGCCTGTCATTTTTCACCATTGTTGGGAAAAGGAAACAAGACTCGGGAGAGGGAACGCGGGAGAGGCGAGAAAAAACTCGAGAAAAACTTATTCGTTTTTCTTTTTTTACTAGATCGAGCGGAGGAGAGAAGAAGTTTAATTGTAAGTTAAAAGCCAGAAGCCAGGTCAAAAAAAGAAGTTTCTCTGTGTAAGTAGGTACTCGATCATAAGTACTGAGGTAGACTGGCTCCGGCGCATCATAAAAATAAATGTTGATTTGAAATCGCGATTTTCAGAAGGGGAAAAAGGTGAAATGGATTTTCTCGTTTAGCCCCATAAAATCTGACCTAATAAAAAGGTGGGGAATAAATGCCATGTTCCACTCAGGACGCATAAAGGAAAAGCCCCTGAGTCACCTTTGGAAATAAAAGTAACGAGGAAAGGTCGAGTCGGGCGGGCGAGGACGAATGGAATGGTATATGGCATGGCATCGTAGGAGATAAGAGATTGGAGGAAAGAATGCCCACCAAATTGAAAATATTTTTCTTGGAGGAGAAAGAATGCTAAAGTGAAATATATGGGAGGAGAAGAGGAAGAGAAGAAGATTAAAAGGATTCTTTCTTCTGCCTTATGATCGCAATGGTATGGTGGGGTGGTGCGGAGGAAGAAAGTCAGTGCGTTTGGAATGTTCTCCGGTGAGTAAGTAGTGTCGCGTGATATCATTTCCAGTCCAGGAGGAGAATGTCGGACGCCATTATGACTCCTTCCTACTACGAAGTAAACGGATGCATTAAAAGATGGATCTTATAAGTTCCCTGTATTACATCACGTTTCAAACATTTGCGGATAAATATTTTATGGGGTAGTAGTAATAATAATATTGTATATAAAACAACTGGGAATTTATATGAAAGCGTGTGGGGTAGTGCTTACTTACTTCGGTAGACTTTCTTATCAGAGTCACTCCCCAGTGCAATCAAAGTTCCTTAAAGGATTGGCCTAATGGAACGATAAATATCACGGGGGGACCTTGAAATCCTTCGGTGGATATTTTAAGTTGGGTTGGGTTGTGGAGGTTGACGCAATATCACATCACGCCTACATAACTTAAGTACTTATTTTCACGTGTAGGGACTTTCCTCATTGTGAAATCATACTGGAGTAGTTCATTCACTCCTTAGAATGATGGAGTTGAAGCATTGATGCCATAATTCCAATTTACGACTACTGCGGACAATTGGTGGAGGCTGGCTGCTTCGGTTCAAAGAAATCATTTCCTCTTCGCACCATGTCCATAGTTGATTGGTGGGGATGTGTAGGGATGTAGATGGAAAGTTTTAATTCACTAATGGGGAATTTGAGAAGCTATATTGTGTGCTATCGTAATGCACGAATGCTCGAACTATTTATTTTTCCTCTGATCTCAACTTGAAAGTGATAACTGGTGTGATATCAAGCATGGATTGTGTAATTTGAGGAAAATAACGATCTCTTAGAAGTTTCCCATTCAACACTTCCATTTCATAACGAACAACGAACAAACATTTCGACAGAATATTTTCAGAAAAAAGTGAAATGTATAATGTCTATGCTTTATTGTGTGCTTTCCAGGTTCTACCTCGACATCAGTCTGCGACAACAAATCACAACAGAGATGGAAGCATGAGCACAAAGCAGCACGAACTCTAGGTAAGTGAAAGGAGCATGAGTTGTATTTGAAGTTTGGAGAAAGATGTGTGATCAATCGCAATAGAATTTTTTAAGGAGAACTCAGTTTGAACATCACAAACGAGTAAATAAAGACATACATATATCGTGTTAGCTTTCGTGTGTTTGTAAACTTATTAGGGAATAGATCCTCAAAGGGGAGACATTATTACGTGTGTTGACTAATTAATTAGCGATAATTTCAACTTAAGAAGAATAACTTCAACTCTTAAGAAGCCTTTTTTGATCGGCTATTGTTATCGACATGAAGAAATTCGCCGTGTTCTTCGCCTTTGTTTTGTGTCATGTTGTGAAGTAAAAATGTCGCTCTCAAGTGCGAAGTTTTATATTGTCTACGAATCAAAATCTGAAATTGAATGATCGCACGATGATGGAATCCCATATCTATCTGTCAGACCAATCATCTTGATTTTGTCGCGAGATACTCACTTACTTAATGCGTAGTAAATAAACTTTGCATATGTATCTCCCGATATCGGATCGTTGACCGAGGCATAAGTAGAAAGAAAGCGTAGTTTTTCCCCGGATTCCAGGAATATTGTGAAAACTTTTATTCTCCTTTTTATTAAAATTTCCGTCCTGGAGGCATTCACTCGAAATTACGCGACACGATCTGGAGATACTTACTTACTTCTCCGGAGAGCTGAGCTCTTCTCTTCGCTACTTAATTTAAAAATTCTTCGGAAGGCTTTTTTGCCAAAGGACACTCGTACCGTCACCGTTTTCCTATCCATCCACTGGAAAGAATTGATTTTTATTAGATGAAACTGCTCAAGTATTTCATAGGGAGAGGAGAAGTCCTTCTTCTCAGCGAAAAAAAGAAATCCGATTGGATGATGATGATGATGGGGAAAGTGAAATGATGATTGTGGAAGTCGTAAGAAGAGAATGGTATAGGGGAACAAAGCTCTAAGCACTTTATGCAACCCAGTATATATATTTTTGCCGAGCTTTAAAGCGAAACAAAATGACGGCGAGGAGAAATACGCTTTCCAATTTTCAATTGCTTTTCTCTTGTAACGCAACCTTCTTTGAGGAAGCACAGCTTGTATCAAGTGTACCGGGGGATAAGAGGAGACGGTGACTACTATTACTACATCGCGGATTTCCCTCCCTTTCTCGTGAAGACTATCAATTTTCAATAATGCTGAAAAGTAATAGGATCTCCTTCAGAATGAATTGAAGAAGTCAGGTAGTTGTAGTAGTAGTAGTAGTAGTTTTTCCCTGTCGCAAAGATAAATGGAAGCCTTTAGCCGTTTGAGAAATTTGAATTCCTATTTAATGCTAAGGAAAGAAAGGAGAATGAAGGGAGAATGTGGAGTGTTCGTTGACTCGAGCACTTCATCAATATGGACGTTTGGCGCGAATCATTTATTTCGAATAGGTATTACTGTCACTGTGAAAAGGAGCCATAAATAAGTAGGTACTTACACTTACTGAACTAGTGTAGGAAACTAGGTATTGCATTCAGAAAACATTCGATCCTTCAAAGTTTTAAATAGTCTGATAATTTCAATTTAGTAGAGTCTTAATTTGTTTTTGACCTATGTAGTTAAATTCTTAAATGGCAGAAAGGCAGAAGCACATAAAATTAAGCAAAAAAGACATGTACAGAAAAAGGTAGAATGCCTTTTCCATTGGAACATTTCCATTTCCATTGTGCAAGATCAAAACATCCGGCGAATTATCGTGTAATTGGCTGAGCAATTTCAAGTTCGTTTCGTAACTCCTGTCCTTCTATTGCCCATTGAAAATAGACACGGGGGACTCACGGTTCAGGGATTATGAACTTGTTCGTTATAATGTGACATTTACTTTTAGTGAAAAGTCATCACATCGTGATGGAATGAAGGATGATGTGATAATTGAAGTGTGGTTGTAAAAGTTATCTGACGAAATTCAAGGAAGCAACGATAGTTTTATAACTATTATCAGTTTTATTCCTATTTTTTAACGGCTGCTCGTGTTCCCCATAACAAATTGAGTATACTTAAGCTACATAACATTGTCGGCGGTGGCATATTGTTTTGATGACGGTGCATATACATAACAGCCAAACTGAATGTCAGCATGAATGATTGGAAGCCAGTGCTGCTGCTACTGCTGACGAGTGCAATAATAGGACTGGAAATTTATTGCCCAAATAATGGACTTGCACACACACGATGTCGTAAATGGCGATAGTAAAAGGGCCAGAATGAAGATTAGGAGCATCAAATTCTAATTCGATCTTTTTCCGGGGTCATCCTTTTTATTGCGAGTCACAGATTGAATTGATGAGTGAGTGAGTAAGTGAGTAGTCGTGATATTATTAACGTGATGGAATGTTTATACATACCCCTCCACGTGTGTGATATTGCGGGGATCGGAAATTTTCTTCTTGTTTGATGAGGGACGACGGTGGAAATGGGTGGAAGGAGGTAATAATTTTTTTCCTGGAATGGTTTTCTTTCTCCCTGTCGGTACGTTTCATTCATTCCATTAATGAGCGAATTACGCTGACATTCAATAAATGCGGTGAGGGTGGTGAGGATGGGGAAATGGATGGATAGATACTTTTTTTCGGGGAAATGGATATGTACTTTTCGGGGAAATTATCGGAAATAACTAACTTGGGATTTATGTGTCCTCTCCTCCACAGCGTACTTCAATCGAGACTTCCGAGACGCCTTTAAGGAAACGATCCAGTGCGTCTTCCTCTTCCCCAAGAAGGACAATATGCAGTCTTACGTGTAAAGGTTTGGTGGACATCCACCACCACCAAAGGAACATAAATTCCACCACGAAACTGAGACTATCAGAAAAATAAATGCACTGATGATGTGATGAGGAATCTCTCCAGAAAACTTGATTAATTTATGCAATGTGCTCTCTGAACTGGAAAACCACTGCTGTGTTTTTTGTTCTTCAAGAGAATCTTTTATTGTGATGAATGAACCCTCAAATTTTATGTGACACTTTACTTCTGCCGAGATTTCATTCGTTTCACATCTGTTACCTTTTTTGACGGTGATACAGAAAGAACTCACAAGTTTTTTATATACTCAGAACCCACCCGTACGACTGATAAAAAAACTAATCACGACGATCTAATTTTAATCTGCCAATCATCCTGTGTGTATCATCATCATCATCATATCTACAGACTTAATTATACTTAAGCCTTAATACTAGAGATATGTGTACCTTGGGAAAAGATGAAAGCACATCAAAATCCAGCGAGCTGATAGCTGATCAAGTCAGTCAAATCAATCTGTGGATACTTGTTCAGGATCACAATACTCGTGCGAAGATGAGGAGAGCGCAAAAGAGAAAGAAAATATTCATCTCATCACAATCATCAAACAGCTGAGCACTACCAGCATCATCGCGAAAAAAAAAATTCAAAAGGATCTCAACAGGCAGGCAGGCAAGCAGTGAAGCATGTGAAGCGTGCGTTCTCTGGAGGGATCACAAAAGTCAACACGGTGTATTCATTCTTTCGAGAGGGGAAGCTTCGATCTTCTCTGAAAGAATATTAATTGACCGAACCTGGGCGCATCAAGATGTTTAGATCCATCCTTGAATGTCTCATCTTTTCTATGAAGATTGGAGCACTGGGGATTGGATTGGGGCTACATCATCATCATCATCGTGATTGAAGCGCCGACGACAAAAAAAGGTAAGGAAAAAGATTCAAACTTTCTTCTTTCCCACTTTTCTCCTGACAAAATGCTCATGCCTACAATCAAAGCTGGAACTGGAAGTAATATATTGGCAGCTCTACAGTAGAGTGGCCTGGAGAGGTCCGTGGGGAGCTCGGATTACCATTTACGTAATCAAATCAATCAGAGCTTCACCAGAAATTTTGTTTATTCTCCTGGTACATATTGCTTCTACCATTCTAGTGCTATTGCATTGTAACAAAAACATAAAAGGCGGGGAGGAGGCTTAGGGCCTTCGAGGGCGGACTCATGTTTCCCTTTCTGATGGGTTGGATTGTCCTTGTCAAATTGTTTCTCCCATTTTCTCCATATCTTCTCTGAAGGGACGGAATCTCTACGGAGAAAGTTCCATGTCAGTGGAAAAGGGTGAAACTATCTAGGAGGATGACTTAAGCAGAAATCGCGAGCAGTAATTCAGCCTGTCTTAAGATGAAGCGGAATTGTAGGCAAATGGGGGCTGCGAAAAGGATTTACATTTTGCTTTTTCTAAGAGTTCCACTACTCCAATCTTATTTTTCCTTGTTCTTTTCCTGACTTGGATTGAATCCTTCATACAAATAGTGATTGTGAAATGTATTGCGTGCATCCGCATCCTATTGCATGTATGAATCTAGATGCCCTCATATAGCACATACATATTTGGCGTGGTAAAATATTTCTCTGTTGACCCTCCACATTACTTAAAAGAACAAATCGCCAGCAGTTGGTCGTCGTTATGATTATTGTTATTATTACCATTACCAGCAACTTAGCTGGACCATGGAGCTCAGAAAACTTGCCCAACAACAACAACAAAAATATAGTATAAACGAATGAATGCAGAAGAATCATGCGGTAGGCATTTTCTTTGAAACAACTTTTAAGCAGCTAAACTCACTTTGGTGTACTTTTGCTGGACAACCGCTCCACAAACAAAAAGGATTCGAAAGCTGAAGAGGCAACACTATTACTGCTCCCACTACTAATCAAAATAATAGCATGGGAAAGTTTTCCCTCCAACCCAACAATGGGAAGCTCAGAATCCGAAAAATAACGTAAACAAGTTTCAGTGCAATTGAACAGGAAAGGAAAACAAAGAAAAGTTTCATGACATTGTCTTGTCTACTTAGAGCAGAAAAAATGCTGAGCTGACTGAACTGAGCTAACTGTTTCGTTCAGAGGCTGGAGAAATAATTCCACAAAAAAATCTGGTACAATCTTTCCAGATCTGGTTTTTTCACTTTGGAGAAAAAAAAAGTTTTTCACTTTAAGCTTAGGCCTGAGCAGTTGCTTTTAAGATGAAATCCTAATCCCTTTTCATTTTATGCACATCACAGCACAACCACACCGTACTCCTGAAGGGTCTAAATATGTAGTACGTAAGTCATAAGTACGTACTTTCTACGTCACCTGCAATAACACGCGAAGGTTAAATGTACTATAAATGGGGGATTCGGGTGAAATTATGAATTTTAATGTAATTGCCATCATTGTCATTGCTTCTGGGAGTCTGAATTTCTCGGTACTTTTCCCTCCCGTTGTTTTTTGTCAAAGCCGGCACATTTTGTCGCTAACCTTAACAAAAGGGGGCTTAGCTTAAGGGGCGAGAAAATTCCACCCGGGACTTGTTCACGCTGGAATTCGACTTAATCAAAAGAGTAAATACGGCTCTCGCTTGCGAGACAAAACAGGGGTAAACAAAGAAGGGATGTAAGTTGGATGCTATGATGCTGATCTGATGATGTAACGAGGAAAGGAGAAAGTCATGCAGGTACAGCATAGTGGCACAGGTACAGGGATTCTTCTTCTCTGAGGATTCTTTTTCTTCCTTTTTATTTGTTTCGCAAATACCCCTGGCCCTGGAAAATTTTCTGGCGTCATGCTTGAGGTAGTCCTTAGGAAAAATTGGTGAATGTAGCGCTTCATTTCCACTCTAATTCAAGTAGTAAGTTTTTACACATAGATAGAGATACACTACTCTCACATCGCATCACATACATTTCTTTACTTCTCATTCGGGGGAAAAAGGGATCTTTTGGGGGGAAAGGGGGAAAAAGTTTACTCGTTTTTTTGTTTAGTATCCGCAATTCCAATTCCACCTTCCCATCTGTTCCCCTCCCACTTATTATAACTCTGAGGATTCTTTTTCTTCCTTTTTTTGTTTCGCAAATACCCCTGGCCCTGGAACATTTTCTGGCGTCATGCTTGAGGTAGTCCTTAGGAAAAATTGGTGAATGTAGCGCTTCATTTCCACTCTAATTCAAGTAGTAAGTTTTTACACATAGGTAGAGATACACTACTACTCTCACATCGCATCAAATACATTTCTTTACTTCTCATTCGGGGGAAAAAAGGGATCTTTTTGGGGGGAAAGGGGAAAAAAGTTTACTCGTTTTTTTTGTTTAGTATCCGCAATTCCAATTCCACCTTCCCATCTGTTCCCCTCCCACTTATTATAATGTTCCAGCGTTTCCTATTCCCGAGGGTAGCTCTAGGGTGGCATTAGTGAACAAAAAAGTGATGTGGTGGTGGTAGTAGTTTTTCCAGTTTCCTTTTATACCTCCGCTAATTTAATGTCGTACTTGGGGAAAAAACTTGACTGATGGAATAAGAGCGTAGTTTTTCGCCGTGGAATGTACTACAGCCACGACCGTACCAGTTTAGCCAACTTACTCCGCAGAGTTCTATTTCTTAACGGGGTAAATGTGTGTGGGAATACAGAATATGTGTGTGTGCTTGCATAACTTTGCCAAGAATTTTTTTTCGAAAGTTGACATTCGAATAAGAGCTCGAGGCCATATTAGTAGGTAAATACCTGGTTATTTATTCTATGCATAGTTTTTTTAGACATACTGCAAGCCTTTCTTTTCTCCAATGCTTTGGAAGTTGGAAGGAATGATATATGATTATATTGGTTTGGAATTGGGGAAATAAGGTCTAGTATTCGCGGAGAGATGAGAATTGGAGTCGTCTTGACTTGGCACTCAATCCCATGCAAAATCATCATTTACCAAGATCCCTCGGTCGAATTTTTCCCATTTTCTTCCAACTACTATTTACCAGTGCCACTACCTTCCTCTCCCCATTCCAATTGGGGAAGGTGAGAGATAGATGGGATTGGTATTGGTTCGTTGGTTGGTGTTCTTAGGGAATGATCTAACTTTACCTATTGGAGTTTTAAAAATGCGCTGGTAATTTCTCCCAGGAAGGGTGTAGCTTAGGCACCTCATCGATTCCGAAAGACTTTGGGATGGTATGTTATCGTATGTCCACAGAACTCTTTTCCTCCTCAGAAGAAAGAAATAATGCGATGGTAAAGTATGCCAGGGCATGGCGAGAACGAGAACTGAAAAATATTTCCGCTTCGGTTGTTTTCCTCTTTCTCCACTTTCCCCTGATCCTATATGTCGACTCACTGACTGACTGAGTGAGTGAGTGTGTGTGTGAGTGACTGAAGTGAAGTTGAATGAATGAATAGCATTATAGAAGTAAGGGGGAAAAATTGTATGTAAGGAAGTAAGTAAGTACATATGTACAATAGTAGTACCGAGCACTTCATGATGATCATCATCGTCATCATCACCAACACAGCCAAGGAGAAATGGAAAAAATGTGCTTTTCACTTGAACGAAAAAAATCTATTGCTATTATGGGCTGAAAACATATCGGATTTTTTTTTCTTAAGAAAATAAATAGAAAGTACCCATTCGCATCATAACGCGGCGTATGTACTCACAATACTAGTGTACTTTCGATCCTCGCTTGTTTTTATGCAATGCTTTCCCTTGTCGTGTCTCTTCTTGTTCTACTCAAGTGAATTGGAGGAAACGGAGTGAATGGCAGGCAGCACATCATTCCCAAGAAGAAAAAAATACGAAGAGATTTTTATCAGTGGTGGAGTGGAGTGTGTGACTGTATTTTCTCTCTCTTGTGTTTAGGGAGGAAAAGGGGAAAATGATTGTGGGAACGAAGCCAAAGGAGGAAAGGGTCCAAGCCCAAGCATCATATCATGAAATATCCTTAGCGCCACTAGCAGGACTAGTACTACTTTATGCCTTTATTTCATTCCCGCGATAGAGTGCAGCGGAAAGGAAGGGGAGAGAAATGTAATTGGCATAAAGTATCATTATTATTGTTGTTTTTTTTTCTCCGCTATTATTCCCAAAGAAGGTGGCAATGAATGGATGGCCGAGTAGGGACTGCAAAGAATAAATAGAAATAGACGAGCACTACTTAACATTCCTGCATCTCGCTTTGGGGAAATGAATGAATGCAGATAAAATAAATACTCGCGGAGGGCATATTTTTTGCAAACATTCTTATTC